>WAAD01035847.1:111091-167132 GCA_013389945.1 Fregata magnificens | reverse complement strand
TGAGGGGCCCAAAACTGAACACAGTACTCGAGGTGCGGCCTCACCAGTGCCGAGTACAGGGGCACCATCACTTCCTTACTCCTGCTGGTCACACTATTCCTGATACAAGCCAGGATGCTGTTGGCTTTCTTGGCCACCTGGGCACACTGCCGGCTCATGTTCAGCCGGCTGTCAACCAGCACCCCCAGGTCCTTTTCTGCTGGGCAGCTCTCCAGCCACTCTTCCCCAAGCCTGTAGCGTTGCATGGGGTTGTTGTGACCCAAGTGCAGGACCCGGCACTTGGCCTTGTTGAACCTCATACAATTGGCCTCGGCCCATCGATCCAGCCTATCCAGATCCCTCTGCAGGGCCTTCCTTCCCTCGAGCAGATCGACAGTCCCTCCCAGCTTGGTGTCATCTGCAAACTTGCTGAGGGTGCACTCAATCCCCTCATCCAGATCATTGATGAAAACATTGAACAAAACCGGCCCCAGAACCGAGCCCTTATGTAAATCTTCATTAGTTCTTGATTTTATAGGTCATAATGGCTACAACATATTGTACTAATCCAGCTGTCCCATATTAAGCCATAGTGAAGATGTGTAATATTCTCAAGAAATTTAAAAGTAAAACAACTTGCTCATTCCCATTCTGCTCCTCAACCAGCCTCCCCCTTCCAAATGCCTACACATACTATTCTAAGCTATAGATGAAATATTTGTAGCAAGCATGTGCTTTATTTAACTATATGGGAAAAATTCATATTTCACATAATCTAAATGATGTTTTAACACCTCCCAGACTTTAAAAAACCCAAGAAATTACTTTGCCTCCTTTTTTAAGTGTCAACTAGAAAGCCACCTAGTTTGTAGGCTAAATACTTTGTACCTAAATATAAGAGGTTTCTTCTGTCTTCCTAGCAAAGCCCCTGAGTGGTACCACCATACATGTCTGCTGTATTTCTCTTCTGTTTGCCTAGGTCTGTATTAGATTAAAGAGGGACAGGAGAGGGGCTTGAGCAATGACCTGTACTTTTAGCTTCACCTCTGCACGCTCTTGTTCAGGCACAACTAGCGTTCTCTCAGACATGTCCAGGCACCGTTTGGGCAACAGTGTGGGCCTGGGACCATTCCCAGTGGGCGTTCTGGAGGAGACAACCCATCTTTTTTGGCAGAGAAGAATTTAACTTGTGGATGCCAACCGTAGTGTGCAATCTGGCCTTAAAGACAGAACAGTGCATCCCACTTTGTAGTATAGATGTAACCTAGCCTATATGGGCTCCCTCCATATAACGTTCTCTTCTTCGCCTCAAACACCACAGGTCAAAAGGCAGGAAAGTCTCATGGGTGATTTCCTCTGTTATCCTATTACAGAATTTATATACCCTAATGTCTCTCTGTGATTCCGTGAGTCTACATATTTGAATAAATAGATAAGTTAGAGTATATAACTTCTGTAATAGGATAATGGAGAAAATCACCTCAGGTTGGCCTCAGGTTGGAAGGGATCTTGGGATGTCATCTGGCTCAAAGCAAGACAACTTTGAAGTCACATCATTCTGCTTAGGATGCTGTCATGATACTTTCTTTGCTTATGGATTAAAAAAAGAAACTATTTTATTCTGTTTGAAAATATCCAAACAAGTTTTGCTATTAAAGAGTAAACACTACGTGATGAATCCTTTTACTTCAGGATAAACTAACTACTTCACAGAGAGACCTATACGTGCCTGAAACTCTAAGTTAGGGGAAAAGGTACAAAACCACCCAACAGTGGTTCATAGAAGGGCCAGAAAACACCTTTGTGTCTGAATTTCCTTGGTGTAATAGAGTGCTCTCTCTGAATTCTCCAAAAAGCACTTTACCTCAAGGTAAAAAAAGAGGGTGGAGGTTTCAGCCTTAGTCTTTTGTTTATAGTCTGTGGCTCTGGAGTGAGTGAGAAATGATGTCCTTTGAGGGAGTCACATGAGATGTGTCCCTCTACGCAGGAAGGATGCCAGGTACTCTGAAGCAGGTTACTTACTGGAGTTGTTCTTGGCTTATACTGTAAAGGTGCAATTATCCCTCAAACTGTCTAATGCTATTCAAAATTCCATCATGACATTGATATAAATATAGAACTGATAATTTTTCCTCATAATCAAATACATGTCCATGTAAGAAAACATGTATTTTAATGACAGATGTGAATTTTGGTTTTAAAAAGGTATTTTTCTCCTAAGAAAAAATATTTTCCAATCACAAAAGGTATTGAATACAGTGGAAAGAATGTTTACCTAACTTAGGTGCTTGGTATTTTACTGAAAAACAGTGGTTTTCTATATGTGCTTTTTCCTAGATCATCAATAGCAAAGTAATATGCCGCTATGGAAATTTGTGCTCCTCTAAAATCTGTGCTTCAGAATTCCTGAGACCTTTTATTTACAGAAACGAGTGCTGACAAGCTAATGAAACTCATGCAAACCCAGTTATACACAGTATTATAAAATTAGACAGACAGGAGAAACATTTAAATCACAATTTTCAGAACTGAATGACAGCAGACTTCTGAAGATGCAGGGCACGGTAGATGCCACTAAATGCAATCACATTAAAAAATACAAATAATGTCTTTTTACTTTCTTATACTGCCTCCAGCACTCTAACAGTAGAATATTTCACAAGCTTTTGCTTTTTTATTTCCCAGTTTGTCCCAAGAGAAACAGCTTGATTGGTATGTAGTCTGGGTATCTGTTGTTTCTTGTGAACAATTTATTGTTGAGCAATAAGGTTGAAGAAACTAGGTCTTAATTTGAATCAGAAAGGAGTTAAGATTTTCAAGCACTTGTAGCTCTTAGAACAAGAGGTTTCAAAGCCTATGAAAAGCCTATAGAGACTTCATTGGCATCACAAAAATGTTCCCAATAATTCAGTGTATGTGTGTATGTGTGTGAGTGTGCTTATGTGTGTACGAGCTGGGGCATGAAACAGCTTCCCAGAGCCAAAAATATTGAAGTAACCAATCGTGAATATCCTGCATACTTAGATGCTTCTCCTATGTGACTGAAACAATATTGGGGTGATGGGTTGTTGTGTTGCTGGTGCTGGTCTGGTTTTTTTGCAATACAACTATTTGAACTTCCAAAGGCAGAACCAAAATAAAAAAAACGGCAAAAGTATAGATGTTGGGAATCAGTTTAGCAGTCTGAGGGTAATGGCATTTCATGGCAGAGGAGACAGTGCTGCTGTCCTTCTACAGATATCACTGCAGTTTAGTTTGGACCAGTCTTATCCAGCTGCTCTTCATCCAGCTGCTCTTCATCCAGCTGCTGATTTGGATGAATCAGTGAGTAAGATAGGAGTCACTGTATATTTACAGTAGAATTAAGTAATGCAAAGTGGCTTCTCTAGAGCTGGCTATCATCATGTTGACATTGGCTAAACATTCAGTGAGGCCAAAATGGGCAATATTTGATAGTCCTTAGGTGTTACACAACAGAAATTGGAACCAGCTGAAATATCTGCATTGTAGAATCAGTCCAGGACCACCACGCTCCGTGCCGTTCCAGCACTTCAATGAGAAACAACAGTGATTAAGACTCCTGCCTATTCTGGGAAATTAATTATGAAAAATGAATATGATCATTTTATCAAACTCATGAGATAGGTGCTAGATGGTTGATGTGTTTAATTCATACAGGACAAATGTTTTACTTTCTAAGTGTTTCATTGGGTAAATGCAAAACAATTCTAAATGTTTCTAGGAACTTCTTTAATGTTTTAGTAATTTTCTCAATGATCTCACTGCTTTTCTTTATTTATCATAACACCACATAATTTATGGTCATGTTGGATTTTATTTGGCAGTTATTTTCAGAGAAATTGCCTACTTCCTGATCATTACCAGTTATTTTTCATGCATACCTTGAAAAAACAGCAATGGATTCATCCTAACAGCATTTAGATAACTGTAAGTGAAAAGTTTAGTTCCATTGAGGCACACAGGATCCCTCAACAGTCCGTGAAGATTTTCCCATTCCCATTTCTAGACTCAGACAGACTTGTCATAGTATATTTAAAAACAGAGGCCACGGACTTATTAAACCTGTTAAATGATGGAAGAATTAGCCTCAAACTACTAATGAAGCAGCTCCCATGAAAAAATCTGCTGGCTAGGAACATTTCTTTCCCTTTTTCTCTGCAGAAAAGGGAACAGATAGAAAGGGAAGGATGGCTTTGTACTGCATGGTCCTTAGAGCTATCCATTCTTACCATGTAACATCATTTCCTAGTCTCATGCTCAAAAAGTCTAAGACATTCTATGGATTTCAAATAAAACTTCATCTGCCATTTGAACTAACATTTTAAATTGACGTAACATCCACCCCCCCACCCCCCCCAACAAANTAAATTGCCGTAACATCCTCCCCCCCACCCCCCCCAACAAAATGGAAGTAAACCAAAAGCAGTTTATAAATTATGGCCCTGGGGAAAATCTCCTTCCAGACTCAGAATAAAAAGATAACCCTGCATTAGATACAGAAAAAACTGTAAGAGTGTCCTAGTATACAGATATGTTCCTCTGCTACCCCTGCTGCTGTTGTCCCAGCAAGATCACGAATGCATGAAGCAAACTCCAANATAATCAGAAATGGAAGGGAAAAGGATGAAGAGAAAAAGAATCGTCTCCTGTGCTTCAGTAAGGATAAGGAGGAGCCAAGTAATCACGTGTAGATTTCCACTAGTTCAGAGAACCTCCTTCCCATTTGGCAAAAAGGGTATTTCTATTGTTCCTAATCCCATAATACACCCTGACCAGCTCACATAGTGCTTGGACATTCAGCAAGGTACCTGAACACTAGCAATGGAGCCGCTCATGTGTTTCAAGCAAAGCTCTCGCTGCGACTCCTTGCTGCATCAGGCCCACAGTAATCTGGAGTTTGTCTGGAGTTACTGTTCCTGCTGGCATATTGTTTCAATTTCTCCTTCAAAAATGAGAGGGAGAAACAAGTGGCTCCCTGTTGGATAAGTAACAGATCTACTCTGTCAGAAAGACTGTCTCAGACCTCACAGACAGAGCCAGTCTGGGACATCCTGCAAACTTTCCTAGACACTATCCAAAATATATGGTGCCCTGTTTTTCAAATATCACACCATTTATCTGTGCTTTCTGGAAACATTTCAGACAGACACACAACATACCAAGATGATTGCTACAAAATGGAATATTCTTTCTTCCTATCTAAATGAAAAATGATGGCAGCTCTTTCTTTGGAGCAAAATTAATGCTCAGCAGCACAGCACATGCAGGAAGATCAAGTCATAACTCAAATTACAAAGTGAGTGCAAACATAATGGGGGTTTGCATGAGGGGGGAAGGAGGATGGAGATGATATTTGGCCAATGTTACGATGGGCCTCACCTCCAGAATTAGACCTGTAAATTTACATGCATATGCATTTTTTCACATTTTTCTATGCTTCAACTGTCAGGATAGTTTTTGAGATTACTTTTGGGAATGTAACATGCTGAGCAAAAAGCATGACATGGAGTACAAAAAGGGAAGCTTTACTGTATTCTTAGTCTAACTTCTAATTTCTTTACCAGATTTCATTCTCATTATTCTATATTAAAAATCAATAACATCAAGGCTGGGAACAATTCAGTAAAGTGTCAAGAACTCTGCCTGCTTAAGGCACAATAAAAAAACCAGGTTTAATTCCAGCAACCGAATACCAAGTGCTCAGAACGCTTCATGTAAGTAGGACTTAGGAAAAGGCCCCGTTATTACTAACTGCAACCACCACACACTTCAATTTGGAAGGAATTCACAAGCCATCCAGCCTGAGGACAAACTTAGTAATGGAAAAACACTGTGTGAAAGTTCTGCAAACACTTTCCCCTTATATACAGTGTTTTTATTTCTTCGTGAAAGACATCTCACATTGGAACTTTATCTTAATAATGTATTTCTCACACAAGGCAAGAATAATAATTCTGTTCTTTAAAAAAAATCAGGCTGTTACGTTATTTTTAACTGTTACAAACAAGAAAATGATTAAAATGAAAGCAGGGTGGAAGAGCTTTCCCAGTGCTTAACTCAGGTGCGTAAGTGGGGCCCTTGGTATTCTTAAGCCTTTTATGTTGTCAACGGAGAAAGAGAGAAGCTCCCACCAGGGAGTGCTTCAGAGCAAGGATTAATTTTAGTGTTCTGAATTACTCCCTGGGAAAGACCCTTAGAGAAATTCAGAGAAGGTCACCAAGGGTGAGCAATGCTTTCTGTGCAAGGAATGAGTAAATAAGCTCTTCGACATGGAGAGAACTAGCTGAGGCACGAATACGACAGAGGCCTACAAAATCATGAATGGCACCGAGAGGGTGAATGGGGATCAATTTTTATTTGTCTTCTCTGCTTTATGAGCTAGTGGTCATCACACAGCAGCTGGCAAGTTCAAAGTACAGACAAAAAGGTGACTCCTCACCCTGTAGCTGGAAAGTTGTGGAACTCATTGTCATGGAGCGCGCAGGCTGCAAGAAGTTTATACATATTAAAAAGTGGAGTGGACGAGCGGATGGAAGGGAACGACTTTGCAACTTGTGAGACTTACTACTATGTCTGTCTCAGGAAGTCCATAAATCAATTTACTGGAGCTTGGAGAATAATCCAGGAGAAAAAACAAATCTGCCCTTTCCCCTTCCCTGGGTGCCTACACCTGGCCATTACCAAAACTGAGCAGCAGGCTGAAGGAACCTTTGGTCGAATTCAGCTTGGCTGCTTTGTTCCTACATCTTATATTATGTCCTTCACAAACTAACCTCCTGACATAGACAGCAGTGTTAAAGGCTGAAAGTAGACTTCAGGGTAAATCCTCCGCATGGGAATGGGTAAAACTCTTGTACATTTGAAGACAGAGAACAATTGCAATAAATTCCTAATACTAAAAGTTAAACCTTGAAATACTAATTGAGATTAATACATTCTGTCACACTTTCCTGACAGCAACCCTGGAGGCAGATTGGCATTCTCTTAGTGACCTTTTTACTTTTAATGGGGAAATATCTGACACCAGGTCTGTGTTTCAGACAACATCTTCTCTTTGCTGAGTCAGCGCACACACATTGGTTGATCTGTTCTGGAGGAACTGGGAGGGAGAATGGGATTATTTATCCCGTCAGTCTCCATCCTGGCAAACACACAGATGGGAAGTAGTTACTCTCTGGAAATTATTTCTCTTGAGCTTAAACCTGAGATGCCTAGGGAGTAAGGGGACAGTTTATGACTCTCTATTTTCCTGTATGGCTGGAAGCCAGGCTATGATCTGGACATAAGTTTAACACTGTCTTTTCTAGGATAAACTCCAAACTTCTGCAGCCAGAATTTGTCAGAGTAAGAATAACAGTAAGATGAAATGTTTCACATATTTAGATTTAAAAGTAGAGTTAAGTTGAAATTAAAGAAGTGGGTTTGGATCTTTTTTCTTTCCTGAAAGGATAATGATAATACATTTTATTGCTCCTGAGACATTTAATTGATAAAATAATCTCAGTTGGTTACTTTCTCTCTAGCAAATAGGACACAGATCTGAGTGAGCCAGCAGGGCTGGATCACATCTTGAACTCTGTAAGTGCTTTGCTACAGCTTTGGTTAGTTAAGAGGCTATTGTGATTAATCTGAATTTAGGCACCTATTTTCACAAATAACTACTGAAATCCATCTCCAGCTGTGGTAGCAGTTTCAGCTGCTTATGACTAAAAACATTTCTCCTAATTTTCAGAGAAATGGCAACAATGGTGATTTCTTTTCTTGTCAACGATGATGTTGTAGGATATATATCTGAGCATTAGGCAAAATTTTTCCATCCTGAAGTTTTGGAATCACTGACTATTCTAAGTTTCAACATTTGTGTTGAGGCAAATGAGTTCTGTAACCAGAGGAGGAAAAACTTACTAAACCTGACCAGTAAAATTATGGAAAACCAGGAATCCCATTAGGTGAAATTGGGAAAAAAAATGCCTTTTTAAAAATGAATAGTTGAATACTTTCAAGAAATTACAAGGTGGTTCTTTCTATAATCACCTATGTTTCAAAACAAAAAAATTCAGAGTTAAAGAGACATTTCCAAAACACAGTTCATCCCAATCTAAAACAGATGCCTAAGGTGGATGAAATGATATGTCCCAGCAGTGCCTGTATTTTCATGCTGACTGTGGGGGGAGCCTAGATAATTGAAACTAGAAGTATAGCTTTTAGGTGGCTGAAGTTAGGGGAGTTCCACTTTGATTTTCCTGTTGCACAGTTTCATTTTCAATTTGTTTTCAGTGTGGTTCTTTCTCTTCTCCTGTGCTGATATTCTCACTCATTCTCAATGCAGTAAAGCCCTCAGCTGTAGAAGCAAATCTCTCTATAAGGCAGCAGGAAAGAAAGGAGATTTTGAACATGACTGGCTGTCACAGAGACGAAGTTGAAACTTCTCCGGGGGAGGAGGACAGTTTGGTCTGTGCTCAGCCATTGAGTGGCTCTTTCTCCAGCTGGCCCTGCAGACCAGCAGAAGACACTAAAAGTGTCCCAAGGATTTCTTGGGCACAGGGCTAGAGCAAAAGACACCGGCTGCTTCAATGGACTTTTAGGCAAATGCAGATGAGTGACACATACTGAGGGCAGGGCTGAACGTGAATGGGCTTCTTGAGGGTGAAAAAGGACTATAGTACAATGTGCTGGAGAAGTTGTCACAGTATTTCCGTAGGCAGCTGTGGACAGGCAGTATGTCAAGGCTGTTTGATTACCAAGAAATTTATTTTAGCTCTTGGAGTAGCAGAGACCGAGGAGGCTTTTTCAGCCATAGAGCATGTTTGTTTCTGCATCTCCAGAAAGTGTTAGGCTTTCCTTGCCACAGCCCCTGGAAGGTAATTTTCACCTGCAGCAGTTAACATGTAAATCCAGAACCGTATTATTTAGCCCCTTTCCAGTAGAATCTGCAACCCCCTTGTCATTTCATGTGCAGTCCTTGTTAAATTCAACTGGGTGCTTCCATCTTCCTTTTTACTGGAGCTTTAAGGAACAGCTTGAAAAATGTTGACATCAAGAAACAAGCAGAGAGCAAGCGATGTATGTTTCTCTGTGTGCTATATATATAGAATGACACTTCTGCTTTATGGCATTGTGCATTAAGAAAATGTTAGTGGCATCAATAAACACTATAAGCCCTTTCTGGGCCTCACAGTGCATATGAAAAATTAAATCCTATAAAGCCTTTGCCTTGGCCAAGTTCATTCATTTCTGGAATCCTGTACTTCAAGAAACAATTTAAGCATCTTTTCATTACACAAAGTAAGAAATGAAGTGATTCTAGCTCAGAGCTAACCATGAATGAGGTTAATGTATGGCAAGCAATAATGCTGAAGAAGGAACTGGCAGTAGTACCATGTTGGGCTTTCTCCTGCTCTATGAGGCTCACTCATTGGAAGCCATAAAATCTGGTTGGTATAACAGAAGTGTTTGTAATTAGAGTTAATGGAGTTAGTTGAGACCACAGGAGGGGGAAAGTAGCTTTGATCCCAGGTGGCCTCATAGCAAGAAGGCTCACAGCAAGCGAGCATTCTGAATTGGAAAATATTAGAGGCATTTGCTGCAAAACCAAGAAGTCACTGCTGGAAAAGACCTAAGAATATAATTTACAAGCAGAACTAATTTAGTTTCCCATCTCTATCTCCTAAACTTTCTCCCCAGTCACAACATTCAAAATAAGTATGCGTTTGTCTCTGCGATTTATTTTTTACTAAAAATGTTAATAGGTTCTTACAGTTTGTACTGTCTTGGTCAGGAAAGGAAAAGGTAGGATGAAGACAAACCTACCAAGCCATTACTGAAGGGGAAGCAACATGTTCATTATTATTCATCATGCAATAGTATTGCTTCATAATAGCTGAATTGTTCAATGTCACAGCTTTTGGGGTTTTCTATTGTCATTGTTACTGAGTGGCCACTTTTGGAAAACCTGTGAAATAAATACTGTACTTAGTGAATGTCATACTGAGATTTCAACTCACTAAAAAATAATATTTAGAGACTCTCTATGGTGTGATCATTCTTTTGTGACAGATTTTTGGAACATTACCAAAGAGATTTAAAATTACTCATTACTTAAAGCCATTTGTGACTTACACCAATAAACTAAGCAATCACTTCAGCGTAAGCAGACGGAGATTATGTTTGCAGGATGCATTTTTTTTCATTAAAAATAATCTTCAAACTGTATTTGCACTTACCTTTGTTTTCATCCTCCCACACCCAATAAATGAATACCTTTAAAAGTCTATCCCAAATTATTTGAGTAAAAGGAAAAATATTGAAAAGAAAGTCCAAATTAAGGAAAAACACGACAAAAAGTGGGGAGGGACTTTGTCTTTAGCTGAGGACTGAGGTTGGAATGGGAACTGCTGAGAGGGAGGGGCATGCTGTTATTCCAAATATCAAAATCTACAAAGAAAATCCATTTATCAGTTCCAGCAGTTTGCTGACATCATTACTTGAATATTAAAGAAAAGGGATGGGAAGCATATCGAAAGAAAATTACATCGAGATACTTCAGGGTGCCTCAGGTTCATAAGAGATTTTTGGAATAGGAAGGTGATCTATGATCTACTACACATCCTTGCATTTATGAAAAGGGAAGTAGTGGGCCTGGGTTTTGAGGAGCTCTCAGATGGGAACATTTTGAGGAAAGGATCCACAAAAATGTCGCAGAGGAGGCAAAAACATGTATAAGGGTCTTAGCAGAGCAAGGCTGATGTTCTACAAGAGAGGGGAGATGCATAAGCATTGGGAGAAACCACTTAGGATCTAGGGGCTGCAGATGAAGCCATGTGTATGGGCACTTACCAGGGGAAACAACCTTAGGTTATATATCAACCAGGAACAGACAGTTGTAGGAATGGCATGGGCTCCTTTGGTAGTGATTCAGCAGCACAAATGATGGCAGAATGGAGAGTCACTTGGCTCCACCAGCAGCAAGTGTGTCTGCAGGGTACATGGTCTGTGAAGACACTGCAAAAAATTACTGTGCTATGTGAAGAAAGGGTTTAATACACTTAGTAGAACCAGTAGTCAATTATTTAATCTAAAATATTGTTCAAAATTCCTAGTAAACAGCCAAAGCCCTAGGAAGTAATAATAGTGATAATTTTCTGAGAATGGTTCAAGCAGACTTTGGGCCTTGGAGGTACTCGGCACTTAAAGGGTGGATTACACATAACCAAATAAAATGTTGGCTTTGGGAGGTGGAATGAAGGCAAAGGGAGTCTCAGTGCAATTAAATATAGCATCTTGAAGAAGCTTGTATAATTTTTTACACAGACTATTGTCGTTCTGTTCTCATGCTGATGACCTCAATATCCTGCATTAGCAATACTCATTTAAGTATAAATATTACAGCTTTATACTGAGTGTCAGAAAGGCACAAGGAAAAAGACAGCAAACAGGCTGACCTCAGATCTCTGCTAAGTGCTCTAAGATCTCCTCTGACATTACACTACTGCTGTCACACACATACAAAGATTTATGTGTCCATCCAGTCCTTTAACTGAATTTATTAAAGATGGTATTTCCGGCTTAGTGAAAGTGACTGCCAGCTCCGTCCATTCCCACACTTGAGCAGCATTTGGCAAAGATAAAAAGGAATTTATCAGTAAACTTTTTTTTCTTTTGGTTTTCTGTGCACCTTTCATTCCCCCACCCCTTATTTTTTCACCAAATATCAACATTCTCTATGGAAAACAGTCACTTCCTTTCTCTCTGATTAACATCAGCAGTGAAGGAAGGGGAGGAGGGGGATGGAAAGGAGTAAAGAAAGAACCACCCAGTGCACTGGGGAAAACCTGAGAATGATCAATTAAACTTCTGTTTTCAATCTGTGAGCTGTGCTGTCTTGAGCTCCATAGTCTTTTATTTGTAGAAATAAAATAAACGAATTAGGCCTGATTGACTGTGCTGGAAAAAAACGGTGGGGGAAAATTATCATCAGTAGAAAGTCTAGCAACGACAAGAAATCCTCACAGCCATTAGATAAATTCCTGGGAAATCTGAGATTTTCCAAACATTTTCTTGTACCCGGTGTTCTGATTCCAGCACGTCCTACGTACTATGGCTTTGATTACAAAAGAATCAAGGCTCATCTTTTTCTTGGGCCATGGCAAGTGCATTCCCAGCATTTAAAAAGAAGGGTTTTTACATGCCAAAATCATCTGTGATTTATTGCCTCATGGGCTCGTCTGGATTTAATTTTTGAGTCTGGCACCAATTCCTTAATTGCTTTGGTCAGTTCATTCCATTTCTCAGTTCTGAAGCTCCTCATCTGCAAAACCAGAGGAATGATAAACACACAAACACACCAGAAGCCCTGACAGTAACTTACTGGAGCCCCTGGGAAAACAGTGGAGACTTAAACCATGGTCTGAGAGAGCAATGGTGTTACCCCGCAGGATCTTGCCAAATTCCCATCCCTTCCACTCCAAGTCTTGGGATGTCATCAGGGAGGTAACCAGTGCAGGCTCTGACACACTGAGGTGAGAATGTTTTGCAGCTTCTTGCTGGTCCTGACTTTAGTCCAGAGTAGGAAAGGGAATTCCACCATGTCACCACCCGTCTGTGATCTCCCTTCGAATAATGCACCTGGCTTCAGGTAATTACTTTCTACCTGCTGATAATGCATATTTGCAGTGCCTGGATTTGAATGGAGATGCCAGTCATAATGAAAAGCATAATTATTATTTTCCTCATATTTTAAGAAGTTTTCACAGGTGATTATAAATTGGCCTGTAATTTAAAATAAATGCAACTTATTTAATCTCATTTGATGTTCACTGCAAGTAAGTGGAGAAAGGGAAAAGAAGAAACACAAACAGGTGCTGAGCTGCTTCTCTGGCTTGCCATTAAAAAAAAAAAAAATTTCTCCAGCAGAAGGCCCACTGCTACTTATTTGCTTTCCAGGGAAGATCACAGGGCAGTGAATAAGGCAGGAGACAACTCTCCTTGCAGGGGAGAATTTATCAATATGTGCTTGGCCAGACCAGAAACAGGCTTACACTTCTACCTGATGTCTGCTGGGTTTCGTGGGTTTGGTCTCTTCCAACCTCAACCATTCTGTGAGTCTGTGAAAACGGTAGCAGAAATGAGAGTAGAGAAAATGTCTTGAATTGGCTGAGAAAAGACACTAGCACTTGTCCCCCAGTATCATCCTGATTTTTTATAATTTTGTTTTATGATTTTTCTCAATACTTCAGTTACTTAGTACAAAAGTAAAAGGAACATTTTCCCACTGGCTTGGAGAAATAGAAAAATATGGTGGCAACATTACCAGGAAAAAAATCAACAACACAGGCACCAGAAAGGTAGACAATGACATAGCTTACAGATGGCATAACCTACATACAGATGGCTGTTCTGGTATCTTTGATAGAAACAAAGCATCCTAATTTCTCTCACCCACAAAACAGTGTTTAAACAGAGTAACATTTCCTGTGATCACAATTTCAAATATAAATATTATTTTGTATGCTGATAGTGGGCAGAAGGAAAAATGCCTTTTATTCTGAAAGATAAGAAAATAAGCAAACATAACTCTTCTAACATTTTTTTTCTTTACATGTCCTGGATTTGAAAGAATGTAGCAGATGCTTTCTCTCAGTTACTCTTTATCAAGAATATTACATACAGATGTATTTTGGAAAGTTTATTTTTCCTTCAATTAAAAACAAAAAAAATGTTCCATGGGATGGGGAACACCTCTTTCAAAGCTTGAAGTGCCAATATTTTAGTGGTCAGGAGGGAATTTTAACATGTGAGTTCATTGCTAGGAAAGAAAAAAGCCCCAACCTATATATTCTTTTTCTGAAAATGTGCAGAAAAATTCAGAAGTTATATCCAAAGGTTTAAACATAGTGAGAATCTCTGTTGACATCACATGCCTGATTCCCAGGCTGCTTACTTCTACCCTTCTTGGGTTCATTTGTGTGGTGCAAGATACTGTTGATCTCTCTGATGCATTCTTCTAAGGTTAAGATTATTCTCGTAATCTGGGTTTCCCCAGATGTGTCCTTCCTTTCCATTACAGAACATTGTCTGGATGGCATTTGATGTTCCTGAATATTTGTCCATGACTTTGGCACATCCAGGCCAGCAGAAGATGTCAGGGAGTGGGAAATGCCATATGTCCCCACTGCAGTCCTGCTGCCAGAGTGGGAGCAAGGAACGGGGCTCTTCAAGAGGTACTGTGCTGGCTGTGGGGAAAGCATCTGAAGTGCCCTGGGTAACTGCACAGCACCCACATGAGATGCCAGTGCTTCTGCAAAGCATCACATGTGTTGTCCCCCTCCTATCTGGGCCAGATAGGCCTAGCTCTGTCTGGACATGTCAGGCTTGCTCTATGTGTGCAATCCAAGCATGCACATTCACTTCTGTCTTAGGTAGCCATGCCTGAGGTACCGAGACAACATATCTTAAGTAAAAGTGACTGAACAGTGGGCACATTAAATCGCATGTCAAAACCCTAAAGGAAATGCATGGCAGGGTCAGATGTAGGCTGCCCTCAACTTGCAACAGATCATTCCTTGGCTGCATAGCAGTCACTTGCCTGAGCGCTGTGGTCCTTGTGCCCTCTGTGGTCAAGGCAGACACCTGTCCTATACACCATTTGCTTCATGTGCCTTTATACACGTTTAGTACACAGATATTTGATGACATTCTGAGAAAGCACAAATTTATGCCAGCTTCTATTTAGAGAGGTTCTCCAGAGTCACAGAAAAGAATTGACCCTTTTTGGACTCTCCGCATGAACAAAAGGAAGTACATTTACAATTATAACAAGGAGATGGCCATTTTCTAGTATGACATGAAAAAAAAATTTTTTTCCTTTGAAGACCATTTCAAAATGCATATGTCCTAGGGTGCTCTGGTGGCCTCCTTCGTGTGAAAACATCTGAGTGTAGTAACTAAGTGTTCTTCTTCAAGGAGTAGCTGTACCACCTCAAGGAAATAATGTATTTTAAACATACCCCAAAGATGGAAAGATTGTTGCTAAATATGCATTCTTTAGGACTTTAGAGAAGAAATATATGTTAAAATCTTGTTTTAATTTGTCTGAAATATGATATTTTTACCGAAAAGTAATCTTGTATTTTAATACAAGAAACTAGTGCTCGGTATTCCTTCTCACTACTCGTTTCTTACTTCAAGGATATAAAATTGAATGTACTTATGTCTAGTTCATCTCACCCTTCCTCATCCCCCGACACACAATCACAATACAGTTAATTCAGTGAAAAGCCTTGAACTTTTTTGTTTTTTTTTTTCATTTGTTTTAACACAAGAAAAGCAGAAAAAGCAAAGCAAAGCATTGAATTCTCATCTCTCGTCACACACTAGCATGTAAATCCTATCTCAGCTCTGGCCAACCTGCCCTGAACTTTGGTAGATAATTCTGGTAGTGGCACTCTGCACAGGCTCACTTTGCTGTGCAAAAAGAGCTGCTGCTTTTTATGCAGCCTGGCAAACTTTATTGACAGGGCAGCAGGGGAGAACAAACCACAGTTTTCTTTAGCTCCCACCTTACGGCAGCCCAGGCCCATTCAGAGCTTTGCTAAGTCAACTAGACGTCTTTTGATATGAGAGAGCTTTGAATCCAAGTGCCTGGAGAGAAATCATACATTGAATGAGAAAGAGATGGGGAGGGAGGATGAAAATAATTACTCTGGAAAAATGTGCCACTTGTTCTATGACATTTTCATGTGACTTTCTTCTGAGTTTGAAGTGAACAGCTTGATTTGTGCTCATTGTTTTGGTCAGCCTAGGCTTTTGCACTGAGAAACTGCAGGAACTAACCTTCAGGGAACTGTGAACGTCATAATTCTATTAATTGCTTTAACATGTGTTTCTTTTACATGTCTGAAAGCAAATGCAATTGAAAGTTGCGGTTTCTGTGGCATTCCTGAAAATAAATATGACTAACACTGAGGACAAAACCTTAACGGAATATAGTGTGGAGGAGAAGCAGTTATACAAACAATAATTCTTTTAGACTGACTTACACATTTCTGAAAATGTGTGAAAAATGATTACTACAAGTGTACTTTGAAAGAAATTTTGGTGTTTATTGGATGGATATTACACCCTTTAAAATACATGCTATAAATATTTTGATGTTGTGAAGAAAGTTAATAGAGACAAAATCACAGAGTTCTACAGAATTTAAAACACTCCTGTAAAAAGTACTTTAAAAACTACATGGAAATAGGTTTCCCACTGACTTTCATCCATGTGTCACATGCAGATTATTTCTCAAAATACAACACAGCCAAGAATAAACCAGGATTTACCAGAGAATGCTATGCCTAGAAAATATATGTTATGGTCATTAAGGATATTTCCTATTTATCATATATAGATGCCTTATGGAAACATTTTTTACTTGCTTTGTCACCCATTCTCTCTTTGCTGTTTTCTCAGATTTTGTGAGTCTGCTTCTCTGTGTTTTTTCACAGACAGAAAACAATTAAGGAAAACATCTTTCTTTTCTGATCTGTTCTGTAATGAGAATTGTGGGTTAGTGAGTAGATACATGCTTCAGAAACAAAGCAGAAGATTGCCTAACAACAGCATGCTTTCTTTAGAAAAATCTGTGCTTCCTGATTTGTCTGCATCAGAAATGTTGCAAAATAAATCTTTTTTTTTTTCTGATTCCACACTATTTCTGCTTTCTAACTACTGTATTCCAGTCACTTCCTCAAACAGGGTGTAAACAACACACATTATAGAGATTTATATTAATACATAATATCACCTTTAATATTTGCAAAAAGCACCTTCTGCACAGAGAATTAAATGCAACTCTGAATAAATATTCAAGTAAGACTTGAGATATTAATAGAAGAGTAGAAGTGCCACTGACTTGAAACTCCGTAGGCATGTGAATAAACAGTAACATGCAGAGACAGAAGATACAGAAGAATTCCTTATGAACAAGGACTGTCTTGTTTGAATAGCAGTCAGCATAGTCAAATATCACTTTTATTGGGACTTTTAGTGCTTCAGCAACATGAAGGAGAATAATAAAAAGAATAAAAGAAGTATAATGTGGGCATACTAAATCCGACAGTACCATGCAGCGATATTCAGCAGTGTTAATTCTTCTTTCAAATGGCAGTGCTTAGTAAATAACGATGCAAGCTCCTCCTTTCTACTAAAAATAGGAGAAATAAACTCTGCAAATAATCGAGAATAAGAATGTTGTTATACTATGAGATATTTTAGCCATTAAATCATGAAAACACATCTCTGACATAGAGAGTTGTTCTTAAATGAAAGATGGAATATTTTAACAGCAGAGGCTGCCGTTTGCCATCCAACCAACGTCACTGCTGTCTGCAGGAATTGCCAGACATTTCAGCCCCCAGACCCAGCCCCCTCCCTGGGTGGAGGGCAGGCACACAGCCAGCGTATCCCAAGTCTGGGGCTAGCTGCCTTAAGCCAAGAGCACGCACACAGCGTGGCTGGAGAGCTTCAGTAAGTGTGTGTTTGCAAAAAAGGACCACTTTGCCAATTCTTTGCATTGGATCCCCCTGCACAAATGGTGTGGAAGCCCTGTGCCCATGTATGTGTCCTTTCAGAGTGTACGGATTCCTGAATATGGCCCCGGTGAAGGGTTCACAGTCGAGCCTGTTTTGTTAAGATTAACAAAACGAGTCAGAGGCCCTGTTTTTCATTACGGTGAGCAGTTCCTTATTCTGCTTTTCAGGGTGGAATTTCACATGCAGTCGTCTAAGAGGTACCCATCCTGCCTCCCCCCACGTTGCTTCTTCTCTGTTCCCGGCAAAACCATCCCTCTGTCTCCCTGCAATTAATGGGTGAACCATTTTCAAGGGTTAAACCTAACTGAGCTAATAAAAAAAAAAAAACCGAAACCAAAGGGAGTGGGATCATTTTCTGCTGACTCTGCTTTGTGGGTCAGCTCACCGTGTGGTCAGCTGGGACCAGAGCTGGTGCGAGGGAAGAAGAATGGGCACGCAGCCAAAGGCCTTGGTTTGGAGGGAAATGCTGTTTTGGTGGCACAACCTGTCAACTCAACTGTAATGTGAAACCTCACCTTGGCCTTGATGGAGCTACTTGGTAAATTGTGCAGCAGTATGAGACAAGGAGGCAGAACTCGGCATTTAAAAGTTCATACTTGGTATAAACTTTTGCCTCTGTTCTCCCCCTATTTATCAGCAAGGAAAAATTCATTTAATTTCTGCAAACGAAGGTCCATTCATAGCTCTTTACCTTGTGCCTACAGCACATTGTATTTCAAGGCAGTCTCCCACCTATATGTTAGACTGACCGGAGGGCGATTATAGCTTCCAGGTTTAGAGAAAATGAGGTTCACTCAACCTAATATGGGTAAACCTACAACAGCCTTTAATCATTTTTTGTGGAAATCACTGCATAGCCCCAAAGGACAACATTTCTTGAAGTCTGGATGAATGCCATTAGGCAAAAAGACCTTCCAAAAGCTATCGTATTTTGGGTATAATCAAAAATAATACTCTTCTACAGTTACTGGATATAATTCTAGTGTGTAGGACCATGGTGGAATGAAAAAACCTCAGTTTTACCTGAAATTTAAACACTGCCAAACAGTACATCACAACTAATTTATCCTATGCTTCACTCACAACCAGTTAGCATCTCCTTTGTGCCTCATCACAGCACATGCCTCATTTGTATTTCCATCCACCTCACTGAGAAAGGCATGCCTCACAGGTTGAGAAGCAGCACTATAAAATAAGTGCACCCTTTACATACACTTAGCTTGACTGTTTCCATTCTTCTTGGCAATATCAGAGTTCTCTGGTTTAGATTAATTTCCCTAGTTACATATAGTATCTTGTAATTAAGTGTTTTAACTTTTTTGGACTGAGAGTGAAACAAGAAAACGAGCTATATCCCCATTCCAAATGTGTGGGTGGTGCAGGAAAAAATATCTCTATTTTCACTGGGACATGCTTTGCCTTGCCCCAGACCCCTTTCTAATCAGCTTGTAAATGATTGATCTACGCATGCAGCTGCAGTATGTTCACTAAGCACAGGCATGTTAGAAGCTGGCATGGTGAGGAGATATAATGACCTGAATGAGTGGTCTAAAGCTGGACTGAGTAAGATGTTTCTACTTTCTTACTTCTGGAATAGCCTTCTCCTATAAGGAAGCACCTTTTCTGCATCGGTAACCCTGCAAAACTGGGCAGAAGCTAAATCCAGAAAAGGAGTAGGCTGTTGAGGGAGTAGTATAAAAAGAAAATGTTAACCAAAGAAATCTTGTGTCACCCTGTAGTCTATATAAGCAGAAAGGCCCCTCATGGGAGGAACACTGAAGTCAATCTCTTCGTCTAAAATGCTGTAGAGAAACCTGTCTCCAGCTATTGGCTACAGAGGGAGCCTGGGAAAACTACCTTCACTATCTTTTGGAAGTTGCCTTGAATTAATATTGCAATATGTCATGTTTAGTTACCTTTTAGGCTCTTCTGAATGGACTACTGAACCATGCAGTAGTGTGCTGGTTTCCTGTACTGTGTTTGGGAGGGTGCTGGGTGAACTAGGAAAAATGGCAGCGGGCTAGCTCCTCTAAAAAAGTGCTTGGTATTGGTAGTAATTTCTTTTTATAAAGGAGTGGAAGTTCTGATAGCAACATCCTATAAGCCAGCCTCTACTCCAAGACACTTTATGTATCTCATATTAAAGAGCCCTTAGGAAACCTCATCTTGGCTTTAATGGAGCTGGGAGCTGAGCTTTTTCTTTCTTCCAAGAAAGTTCTCCTAATTATTCAACTAGGGTGTCCTGCTTCAACTTGTGCTCTTTATTCCTGCCCTAATTACTTCAGAATTATTTTCCGCACAGTGTAGAAACTTGAAAATATCTTTATATTCTGGTATCAAGCCAGAATACTCGAGTAGCTTACATAGTCTCCTGCAATATAGATATAAATTCTCAAATATAGAGGAGAGAACTTCACCTGGATTTTTCAAATCCATGGGAGAGTGAACTGACCACTAGATTACTATATAAATATATGAAGAAGCAGAACTGTGAAGTGTTTCTTTCTCTGCACTTGTTTAAAAAGAAAGTGCCATCACAATAACATTTGCTCAGGATCCTGTTCCTACAGATCCACATTAAATATATATTGACAGTACGTTCTGACTCTGTGAAAAGGATGTCTTTGCTTTGTCAGTTAATGCAAACAACAATTCATCAAAGAAATGTGCAGCTCTGGTAGGACTGGATTGGATTAAAACCATAACGAATTTTTGGAAAGCATCCTTGGATAATGCATTTTGGAAGGCCAAAGGAAAAAGAGGATTATCTAAAGACTTCCAATTCTCACTAATTTACTTAAACCACATAAACATTCCTCCTTAACACTCATAATGAATTGTTCCAAATTAAAGAGGTCATTTCACCTTTGAGATTGGCTGTGATTAAAAAACAAACCAAAACACTTAACCAATCTATGCGTCTAGGGATTGTAGCAAAATACCCATGGATATTTGTGCAATTTGGCTTATGCGTTATTTAAAATGTATTGGTTAGGGATTTGACTAAAAAAAAAAAAAGTAGAAATAAAGGTGGGTGATGGACAAAATATTACTAGATTATTAACATCAGTGACCAAAAAATAACATTAGTTTTACAGTAGGAGTGAAAAAATCTACACACAGCCAATCTTGGTGTCACTGGAATATAGTGTCTCGGAGAGCTAAGGTTACCATATGGCTAGGCTTCCCTTGACACGTCCTTTTTTTCCATACAAAAAACTGGGAAGAAAAATAGGATTGTGACATTTCTAGATGAACAGAACATAACATACGTGCTGGAACTCATATTTCCTGGACATGAACACATACACAGTGTATGCAAATGTTATAGAAACATGGCAGCTGTATTATGACAGACATAATTGTAATTAGGATTCAATAGAGTATTGAGGCACTGCCTTGCCACCTTTGTCCCTTGCGTTTAGAACTGGCAGTAACAGTGGCTGAAGCACCACTTCCTCCTTCACCTTTCCAAGTAAAACCTCCTAGATATAGAAGGATAAATGGGATGTCATTCTCCATTTTTAATCAGCTCCCCACCATCTTTGAACACTTACTTACACTTCATTTTTCAATTCAAAGACGAAAGTTTGAAAGCCCAGAAATAGGTAGGAACAGCCTGAAGAAATTGGATACATGTAGGCAGACAGGTACACACACACACACTTGCACAGTCTTTTTTTTCAAAGGGGGATCCCAATGACACACAAAGTGTATCTTATGGGATATTTTGGTCTAGATGTGGCAGGGTGTAGGACCTCCACACTTTAAAAGAAGAATGGGGCATGCAGTTAGAACCATCTTGTCTGGATAGAGAAATCACGGCTACCCTGGGCAAGCCTTCCTTAGCTTTCTTAAGGGCCCATGAAAGAAATGCTACGGAAAATGCTTACCTAAGGGATCCCAACCAGGTCATTAGGAGCCCACTGTTTTTGCAAATGCTAGACATGCTGAAAGCATGACTTTTTCTGAGGCTCCAGGTGGGCAAATAAACACCTCAGACGGGTCTCTTCCCACCCAAATTTAGACACCTGCAGTGCAGAATCTCTAGGTGATGGAGAGGAATAAGCAATTCCGAGGTGGTGAGCATGCCATCTGCCTGGCCTATATTTGAAGTCCAGCTATATGTCCATTGCAAAAAGGGCCATAACTGGCTTCAGGGAAGACACTTCTCCTCGTAACTGTGAACGAGCTGCAACACAGTTGGTAAGAATAAAAATCAAAGAAAATTTCTGCCTGCAGGTGGGTAGAGAACGGAGGCAAGGTAAATTCCATATGTAAGAACTGAATTGCATTCAGAAAAGAAAGCAGGACAAACAAATCACAAAAGGAAGCAATCAGATTGAAAGAGAAGGCTAAATCGCTAAGGTGGTTGTTCAGAACCTATCCACAAATTACTGCTGAGTGAGCAGAGGCAGCCTCAGTCAGTTTATGTCAGGTAGGGACAGGACATGATAGTGATCCTATGAATACTGCTAAAACTGAGAAGTCTTCAAGTCAGACAAGTAGACATATGCTTATGGTCTGAATGCACATATGGACAGTCTCTGGAAAGAAACCGAAGCATTTCTTAGCAGACAAGATCCCTGATGCATCCAGTCTGGCATCTTGCCTCTGGCAATAAATCAGACTCAGTGTTTCAGAAACGGCTTCCAAAATCCTATAGTGTATCTGACCATTTATGTAATGTGAAATATAAGCAAGCAAGAGGGAAATTCCTTTGTGATCTTTTTGTCAATCATACATCCTGGATCATTAGATTTTTATTGCCCTTATCTTAGCATGAGTAACCACTAATGTTGTTACTGGCAATAAAATTAGTTCACACTTAAAAAAATCAAGTTATTGCAGTTAACTCTGACCAAATGGTGCCTACAGTCCAATATCTCTTTCTATTTATTCTACCTTTATCTGATATAAAAAAGCAACACACTTCTATAATATAAAAAATTACAAGTAGGGAAAAGTCGCTTAAAGAAAATTTGCTTTTACCTCAGGTTGTACAGTCAATGTGACCTCAAATATTGTATGCAGTAGATTCACAGACAAAAAGAAATATTTTTTTTTCTCATCACTTCTTTTCATCTGGATTCTGATGCAGGTAAAAAAAGGGTTGGGTCAGCTTTTTACGCCATTCATAATTATCATACATTAATCCTTTTGAGCTGAGATTTTTTAGCTGATCCATTGCTACAAGTACCACAGAGCAGAAAAAATATGGGGAAGGTAACAAGCTCCAAGACCAAATTAAAGACTGAAATTGCTCTGAAAGATGTTCTTTATAATTCCTGCACAAACAAAAACTCCTGTTGTAAAAAGATACATTACCTGTAAATAAAATATACAACAATTGCCACTCTGTAATGACAAAGTTGGTTTGGTTTTCTTTTTGGTTCCTGACACAAAAGCACTAATTTGTCCTCCCACAGCTGATACAAAAGCCAGGAACTACTCTTTCTAGTTTAACTACATTTCCAGTGGGAAAAGAGATCATTCACTATTCTAGTTTTAATTCTAATTCTAATTCTACTGCACCAACATGCTACGTATATAATATCCATACCACAGACACAATAATCCACGTAACAAACCAAGTGAATACGTCCAAAGTGTGTTCAGTGCCTTCAGAAAGTCATTGGACTACTGAAAAGACATTGTATAGAGGAAAGCACCATATAATGCACAGTAGTCTGTGTTTATTTCGTGCAGTTAAGTAAAGATGGGCAAACAGCAATTGCCTAGTCAAACTGACAATTCAGACTTTCAAGAACAAGAAAACCTGAAAAATTTCATCAGCTCACAATAAGGTTTCATTATTATTTTTTAGCCCTTTTCCTTGTCCCTTTCCTAAGCAGTGTAGGCTTGTTTTCAATGAAAAGGAAAGAAAATTCAAAACCAGTAGTTGTAAAATTGTATGTTAAAACTAAGGGTGTCAGCATTTCCAAAATAAAACTGTTTGTTAACCTGTCAAGAAAAGTTCCAACACTGTTAATGATCATGTTTTCTTTTCATCCTACTGCTAGAATTACCTATGAATATGCCTTTCAAATATTACTCCCAACCAAAATTTCATTTTCAATAATTTTTTTGTTTAGCCAAAAAATTGCATAACTATGCAACTAAAACACCACGCTTGAAGTCAGGTCTGAATCTAAATAGTTTTCTTCCCACATAGTAAACAGGAAATTTCTTGCAACAAAAATGACATAATTATACTTAAAGGTGCTCATAGTTTGTTTTAAACAAGTTGCCCACCACCTGGGAAAAAATAATTAATGATAGAATATTGGAATTTGTGTGAGGGAAGTTGAGGAAAAGGATGTTACTTTATCATACAAAATGAACACAAGTCTTTAATAGTATTCTATCAATCTGTTGGCAGATCAATCAAATCCACACTTCACATTTTCCAGACTAATCCCATTTTGCATTTCTTGTAAAGATATGCTCTTATGCCTTTAGTCATATTTATAACCCTTGTTTGGTGCACTTCTGTCAGCAATATTTTGTGTTGGCAAGGTGGCAGAAGGATATGACAGGTGATGATATTAACAAGAAAGGCAAAAGCAAGGACTTTTAAAAAGCCAAATTGCCTTTAGCCACATCTTTTAGCTAAAGTGATTTGGGATATGGATCTAAACCCACTCATACATATTTTGCAAATCCCTACTCAAATAAGAATATTTGATTATCATCAGCCACTTATTCGTCCTTCAATTTTGATAGCCTGGATGAAATAAAATCCTTTGTCCAGCATAACCAGCTTGTGGCAGTTGATTCTGCAGACTCCAGTACCTCCACCCTGTCCACCAACAGCGCATTTCGTAGCCTGTTTTCTCTTCTCTTCCAATTATGCAGCAATAGGTATGGCCTAATTCTGGCAGGACATGAGGGGATAAGAAGTTTGCCAACAAACTTCTGGAAGGCTAAAAGGTAATGGAGAGGACACAGAAGGTGAAAAAGCATTGTGTTGGTTTAATATTGAAGACCAATATGTAATCAGAACCTGTTGTTCAAATACAGCAATAGGGCGAGGCATTTAACATTCTTTGCAAAGGTTCTGGGGAGGATAAACTTTTTTTCAGAATTAAAACATGAGAATCAGCTATTCTTTCTGCTAGGCTTCTTTTGCTTTAAAAAAAAAAATCCAGGGGGGTTTAGTCAGAGAAGATTTTCCATGTGATTTACAGGAGCTGAAGAACTCAATACAAGTTGCACTGAACTGGATTCTTCAGTCTGGCAATGCTGCTACCAGTGACTATGCAGCACTCCCTCTGTTCTCAGTGCAGTGGACTATGATATTTTATTTCATACACCATTTCATATTCTAAAATGTATAATTGTACATCATACATCCAGCAAATTGCCCTGCACAGCACTGAACATGTGTTCTGATCTTGTATTCTAAGATTGCCCAGCAAGGTAAGTAGAAAAGAACATTTTGGGGAAAACTAGGTAGTCTCACTTCATTGCCCTGCTAATAACAGGGAAAAAGGTTTACAATCTACTACCCTTTTGTTCTGGTCCCTGAACACTTCTATGCTCAGCGGTCTCCAAAGTTCGGTGAAGGAGTGGTGCTTGTGCTGATTTCATTTGATTCCTTCTACAAGATTACCTTAGCACATCTGGTAAAGATTAGATAAACAGATTAGTTACGGTTCTGTTTTCAGTTAATTTCTTGAAGCCTCTGCCCTCGCTTGTCTATTGCAGAGGAAAGGCATAAATTTCTGATAGGAACAGAGGTTCTCATTACTGGCCCCATTTAGGGATTGTGCAGCCAGTGTCAAGTCTAATAAGATTTCAAGAACTCCAGGTCCATAATTTGTGACAATGGTGGTGTGTGCTGATGATGCTGAGAGCACTGCTTGTCCAATAAAGAGAGGCTCTCTAATCCACAGAAACATGTCACACACTTGCAGTTTTAATGAAACTGTAATCAGCCTAACCCCAGATACATTTCATCTGTATTATGCTATGTAAAATTATTTGGTGGTCTATAAAGCAGGCGAAGGACTTAAAATGCTCAGGCATTAATATCTTCCTGGGTTTTAACACTTTAATGTTTTTCCCCTTACTATGAGACACCCGATAGCTACAGTAGGGCTGCTTTAGGAGATCAGATAGAAACATAAACATGCTATTTTTCTTTGACACCTCGCAACTGGCAGACTGCACTCAGTAGGAACGGGCAGGCATTACTGTCGCTGTGTCTAACAGATGACAGAAACCGTGAAGTAGTGAGTATCTGTGGCCAGGACTGCCACCTGCACAGTGCTGAAGAGGGCCGTTTTACACTTCTGAGGCTGTGCCACACTCGACTTCACTTAAGGACAGGACGCCACTGTTTTTTGGCAATTGAGAAAAAAGAATATCAAGAGTGGCAAGAAAAACTTTAATCATCCAGCCTGCCTGGAAGTCAGGTGGTTTTGAATTAGGGTGCAACACTGATGATGAGAGAAGGTGCTACCTCAAGCAAAGCCTTCTGTTAGTCCCTTTCCTGCAGACCTTAAGGCCGGAGCAGTCAGGAATCGCTGTTGCATGTAGAGAGCAGCCTGTCTTTCAGGAGACACTGCTCCCTCGGAGTGTTGTGGGCAGCACTTTCTGCCCCAATAACTTTTAGGTTTCACTGAAATCTGTCATCCTTATCTCTTGGGACTTCAGCTGACTGAAGTCAGATTCACTTTCTGTTTATGACATTTAACTGCTAGGCTAAATATACATATATATATATATAAAAATGCACACACACATATATGTAACAGTTATGTTCAATTTCCTTAAATTTAAGGTGCAGTTTCTGAGGATATGTATACCAAATATGAGGACGTACTAGGTCTCACAGTTGATCTCCTCGACTTTCCCTTAATAAAGGAAGGTTTGTTTATGATTTCAGCTATGAACTGTCTGTTACAAAAACAGCAATGTCCTGCCTGTATTTGCAGAGAGCCTGAAATCAAAACCGAGTTCTGCTCACCTCCTGTAGATGCCCCTCATGGTGTACCCTGAGGATGACTGATAAATGTATAGCCAGAAGATAATAAAATTAATCATCTTCATTGCATTCAACTTAAAAAAAAAAAAAAAAAAAGGAAAAAGACTGAGTCTGGAATGCTAAATATTAAGGCCAAGTAGGGTGCAGTTGACATAATTTGAAGCTGGGGTTTCAATTCCAAAACATTGGCAACTGAGAGCTTAAATGAAGATGATCAAGAGCTGTCAGGAAAGGGCCAATTTCCTCCAGGAGGAAATCATAGCAGCTTCTAGGCCTACAGTGTTGCCTGGCTGTCACAGCAGAGAATTTGGCACATAGTCCTTACAGAGTGGGAATCCAAAAAAGAGCAAAGGTAAGACTTCTGAGACCCCATATAAAACAGGGTCTGTATTCTTAGGAGTTACTTACCTTGTATTCTTAAGAGGAGGATCTTACTTACCCTATATTCTTAGGAGTTTTACTTACCAAAAGCATTACAATGCCAAGTATACCTCTTTCTGTTCACCCAACCTATGTAAGCAAAGCAAATGAGGCACATTTTGGGTGCTAAACTTTCACCCATAATTTCCCATTTAAAACCTTGTATATTTGTATGTATACTTTCTCAATATAGTGATAGTACAAATATATAAATATACACATAGACCTGTATATATATATGCATGACTAGATGGGTGCTGACTTAAAATACAAATGGATGCTTAGGCTCTTTGCTGCTGCATTTTCCTTTTTTGTTTCAGAATGATGCGTTGTACTTCAGAGCATCATATTAATGTATACTGGAAAAGCACTAAAACATTGCACTATAAGATAATGATAATCATTACTAGTTCCTGGTTCCCTTAGATGGCTAATATTTTTTCTGATTTCAGAAAATATTCTGATTCATAAGGAGAGCTCTTAACACTCTTAAGGTTCAGAGAGAAATGACACAGCCGTTTAATTAATTACTTTTTTTACAAAGAAAAAAGATTTCATACTTTCTGCGTTACAGCTGACTTTAGTTCTCCTAAAATGTGCCATGACATTTATTCAGATGTTGGCTGGAAGTCATCCCACCTACAGCTATCAGAAATGTTTTGAAACTGAACTATTTTGTAGCTGCAAACTGTGGACAGTGAATAAACCTCTACTGAAGGAATGCTCTCCATTACAAGAACTTTTCGGGACTTTTTACATCTGTCTGACCATTTCTGTTCCTGTGTCAAAGCTGGTCATGATATCGCCATCTGAAGGTCATATGGCTGTGTCTGAGTTAAATAAATAGCACATTTTCTGCCTTAACATAAACATCTCATCCCTGCTGAGATGAATGTTGTAGTGTCTGCGCTGGGTGTGCTGTGGCTCAGCTGATCCGCCTGCTTCCCAGGGCAGGAAATGAGAGCAAGGAGAGAGAAAGTAACATAATCATTTTTTCACCTCCCCATAAGTTTTTTGTCTCAAAATAAATAATGACATTTGACCTTTCCCTGAGACAACATGGAGATTAAGACACATGACGATCTCTCTTGTGCTTTCCCCTTGAGGTGACCACAACCGCTTCTCACAACATGCTCTGACTCCCTCTTCCCTAGATAAAAAGCCAGCCATAAAAGTAATAAACCTTTCATCCCAGCTCACAGAATAGTTAACCCAAATGTCTAGCTAATTAGAGTCTTTTTTTTCCCCTTTTTCTTCTTCTTTGTCTTGGGCCAGGGGAGAGTTTATAAGCCTTTTACAAGAGGGAGCATGGAAATCTCTGGAGGAAATGGCTTCTCCGCTCTGAGCATGTGTGAAAGCACTGACGGGGAAGGAGCAGCCTCCCTGGCTGCTGTGCTCATCGCTCGGCTATGCTTGCACCCAGGGCGCACAACATCACGCTGCACAAGGCTCTGGCAAGGCAGCAGTGAATCCAGCTCAGGAGATGAGGGACGTCTCTGCTTGCGAAGCTGTGAAAGCAAAATGTTGGATTTTGGGGGTATAATATTAGGCCCATAGGTAGTGCATTAGATAGCATGTATAGTGTGCAGCCTTTATGTGATTGTACAGTAGCATTTGTTCTTCATGGATCCTTTCCAGTAGAGATTTACATGAGATCTCAAAAAAGATGGAGAGTTGTAGCCATTTGCAGGCAACTGCTCAGGTGTATCACAGGCTATACCTTGTTGAAAAACAGGGAAAATCAGAGCGTTATACTATACCAATTCAATCTGTTGACAGCTGAGGGAAGGACACTTCCATTTTACAAAGACACTGTTAATTAAAACAAAGCAGTAAGAGAGCAAAGTGATGTATTCCTAGTGCTGCTGTATTGGAGATGTTACAATTTGAAAAATGCAAACTGTCTAGGAGCAAAAAAAACCCTAGAAAACTGACAGAGTATAATCTGAGGGGAAAAAAAATCTGCTTTGGTAGATAAGACCCAGAGGATCTTTTCTAAGATAGAAAAGATAAGATTTTAAGATAAACAGCCCTGTTCCCTGCTGTCCGTACTGGTTCAGCCTGTTGGATGGCGTGCTGTCTCCCTTACCTCTCGGTTCTCAGGGTAGCATGGTGCAGGAGTCTGCAATTTGATATGCTGACCACTGACTCACAAATATATGGTGCTGGTTTGTGTTTGTTGCCTGTTTGCTTCACAAGCCCTTGATGTAAATCCGATAATTCCACAGTTACGGGGAAAATAATGTTAACACAAAAGACAGATTCTGCCAGTATGAGCTGAAGCTGCTGGATGACAAGCCCTGTATTTACTGGGTATAGGTACTAACAAATCATACTATGTCGGTGTCCTTTTTCCCAGCACAAACCATTGGGGCAGCTGTGTGGCATCTGTAATTCCAATTCAGTGCAGGTCCACCAGAGAAGGGTTTGACCAATTGTGTACATATTCATTCAAAGAATGGCATTCCCTAAAACTGGCTATGGAAACTATTTTAATCACCCTATCAAGTTAATACTACTGGCAATTCATTTAAAGAAAGGAAATACCATGTACAAAATATATTGAGTGAAGTTTTCTGGCTTGTGTTTTTCAGGAAGTAAATTCTGGCCTTTAAAGTCTGTGACTCCATGAAGATGGAATGATTCTCCTTCATGACAGCACACATGTGTTCTTAAAATCATCACAAATGCCTGGCTTTTATATTTACAATTTCCTGAGAACTTGTTGTTCAGTAGTGGAATCTCTGCAGATAACCTTAAAGTGAATACAACTCAATTTAACTTCAGGGCTTATCAGATAGTCTTTTAAGGAACTCTCTGCTTCTCATCATGCACAGCTTCCACTCACGGGATGTCACAGGCTTCTCAACAGGGCTTCGGAATTTTTAAAAGAAAGATAAAACAAGAAACAACAGCAACAACAAATCCCAGCATTTCTTCCTTAAGGAAATATTGCCCGTAAATCTAAACCTGTGGTACTTCCGACTCCATAGCAGAGAGCTGAACTTCCGGACTATTTTTAATTTTGGGATAAAGGTTTTGACCCCTTGAGGTTCTGGGGTTTTCAAGGGATGCAAAGTTTTACCACACTCTGTAGAAGCTGAGAGTGGTTGATGACTTTCAGAAAGTATTTTGCAGTTTGAAATATTGAGCTTAAAGAAAAAAGCAAAATGTGGCTGTACTGAAGAGCTGAAGACAAGATGGTAGAGTGAGTTTCTTACATGCTGAGTTTCATTTGGCTTGGTTAACTTTGTTAACTTTCTATGTCATATATGTGTGTGGTCTCTCAGTTATCTAGTAAACTACGGCATTCTTGCTACCTTTCTTCTTTGAATTGGCACCCTCTCCAGCCCACTATTAAAAACTTCAAGTGGGGTAAGAAATCAAGTTTTCTTGTTTTGCAGAGGTATCGTTTTCATTGGAAGATATTGAATCCTTCAATCCAACAGTCTTCCTGGAGAGCTCTTGTCAAGGCGGGGACTCAGGTTCAGATGCTTCTTGAAAAATAGGACAGCTGCACAAAACAAAACAGCATGATCTGTCATGACAGCAAGGTGAGATGATAACTGACTGTCACTGAGGGGCATATCAGTTCTTCATGTACTACCACGATATAGGAAAATTATTAAAGTAAAGCATCCTTTAACATAAACTTCAGAGAACCAAAATGGCAGCAGCAACACACGGTACAGAGTTACTCAGTGACTGGCATTTCTACTGCTCCTGTGCAAACCTGAGAGCTGCCATATACTCATGACAGCTAGGTCACTGGAAACGGCTTTGACCTTTGGGATGCACAGACATCTCTAATAAAAAATTTACAACAGCCTTAAGCACTGAAGCATTATCTGGCACTCTGCCATTTTATTTTAGTTGTGAATTTCTTCTGTGCTGATGCTAGCTAGACATTTTTCTGGAGAGAATAGCAAGTTCGTTATTGCACATTTCACTCCTGTACAGGAAGTCACATGTTCCAGCAATTTTGCTCAGGCCATTTTTTTTTCCTCTTTCCTACAGAAATGAAAGAGTAGGGTTTTTCCCCCATAAGAAATGTTCAAGACAGTCCCTCGGTAGCATGCGGATCTCTCAACCCCTGCTTTCACCCAGTCGCAATAAGAATGAAATGCTGGGATAGATAGCAGAACCTGAATTGGGAAAAGTTGCAGGGAGGCAGAGCAGGTTTCGCTACACTGTTACAAACCACTGGAGAACAAGCTGAATCCCTGTTCCATCTATTCATCTACCTGGAGAATGCATATCTTGCCCAGCCAAATGCGTAAAGCTAATCAGCTCTGAAACTAGGCAGTAAAATATTTGAAGCTTCAAACATATTCATGAGATTATGATCAGGGAGGATATCTCTTTTGCTGAAGCCCTCTTTTCCTATCTGTTTAGGCTCCATTAACACCCTATGCTCTTCCCTCATAAAATCCTTTCATTTTCTTGAAAATGTCCAGCCTGGGACAAATCCATTAAAAAAAAAAAAATCTTAATTGTGAATTTCATCATTTTTATGGCTAGATCAGTGCTTGTTGATGGAAATGCTGAAATTTCACTCTGGAGTAAAGGCCTGAATTCTGGCAAGTATAACATTTTTATCTGTTAACACTGACAAGGCTGAACTTGGCAGTCTTGCAGAGCTCAAACTCAACATGTGAGCATATTCTGGCATGTATGGAGGTGAGAGACTGAATCCTTGCAGGCTAAATTTCCTGTTTTAACTGTGAGAAGAGGGAAGGGAAGGGAAGGGAAAGGAAGGGAAGGGAAGGGAAGGGAATTTTCATTCACATTCATATGGCATAGCACTTGCCCCAGGACCCACGGCAGTGCTACTTTGGCCCTGGGACAGTGTAGATAATCAAAGGACTAGGATCCAGAAACAAAACAGAGTGAGACAAAATGACAATGCAGACAGCACCAGAATTGGCCAAAGGTGCTTGTTGAATCTGCCTCTACTGGTAGATCATTAAAATTAATGTGACTGGGAATGATAAGGCATCATTGGGGTTTCAGTGCTTCCAGAATCATTGGGGGAGGCTGTGTGTCTGAGGCCAATGGGAAGGAAGGCTGCTATGTTACAGATGCCACCCAGCACACTGGGTTCTGGCTGCTTTTGCATCTGTTTCTGCTGTCTGGCCTCTCTCCTTTCCTCTCATATAAAATTAAGAGTATGCTGTAGCTAACACCTTCTGTATATTAACAGGTAAAATCTGACAAGGAGCACAAATTCTTACCATGTCAGAGGGTTGTGTTGTAATTTTGTGGTCAAAAGCCACAGACGTCTATACCAGAGTGAAGCTAAATCAGAAATGCATGTGATGTTTTTAAATACTCTGTTTCCTTTGATCTTGTTTGTCACATCTCACCATATCTAAATACAGCTTTGTTTCTTCACCTTTTCCACCGAATCTTGTTTATTAAAGGATGAAGTGAAATGTTTTTAAGAACAGAAGAACTTAAGAAATCTCTGCTGCAGCTGCTCTGCATATCTCTAGCACAATACTCTCTCTCCAGCCGTAGTAATAGGAGCTGTTGAGGACACCATAGGAGCCTGGTTGCTTCCTGCAGTCCGCTGCCTGATGCTCCCTCAGCATCCATGTCTGCTGTGTCAAGGATCATATGCCCCTGCCTCATCCTTTTAATACCCGTGCTTGAAGGCATCTGTTTGAATGTGCTGGTCTTGCCTGCCTCCTTCAGCTACCTGTGGTGGATCTCACTCTCCAGAGGTTCACTACCCATAGTGGGAAGAGGTACTGCTCTTACTTCTTCTCTCAGGTCCCTTTCGTGCTGTGGGAGCTCCTGCCAGGTTTTGTATCATGGGGCTCGTCCACCACCTCCACAGTTTCAAAACATTTATCATATCGTCCCTCATCTGTCTCTTCTCCAAACCTGAAAAATCCCAGTTTACCTTTGGAAAAAAACAACAAAACCCAAACAAAAAGAAAACTCCAACCCCAAACCCAACCCATGCTCCCTAACAAAAATCAGAAACAAGTGCCTTTTATGTCTGTTCTAAGTGGCACTTATCTCTCAGTGGTTTTACAAACGTGCAATTTCCTTGATTTCATATAACAAATGCTGGTTTTCTCTTGTCTAAAAGAGAGAATATTCAGAGCTATTATTTTCACTAAGATAATTAACTAAATAGTTATATCTGTAATTCAGCAGCAATTTTAATATATTCTGGAAATATACAGTATCTCTTCGGGCATTCTCTTCATTTCATCCTAAAAAGTTAATAGTGTCATGTTACATTAGAAAAACTATGGTGCAATTATTGACGAAGACTTCATAAGAGAGGATGATAACAATAATACCTGGGGGAAATTTCTGTTTCTCTAAGCACAGAGACACAAGACAATAAAATCAATGTGATATTCATTGGAACAAAATAGAAGAATTTTTTACAATAGAGTCTGATTCTCATCAGAGTTTTCTTCCCTTTGTTTAAAATGGAAGTATGCTTAGGGGAAAAGCTGGATAGGATACTGGCTCTGGCCAAAATGTGTGTAAAAAAAGACTTCTAATCAGCTACAGATTTTCTACTTCATTCCCTGGAGCTGAGTGGGGGATTATAGATTGAGCCTGTTGTGTTCCGATAGCTTCATGAAGAAGAATCTTTCCCCTTAGTCGCAGTGTAGCTTTCCAACACAGATATGTATCAATTACTTATGGGAAGGGTGGAAGTACAAATGTTAGGGGGGGAGTTACCACTTGGACTGATTCAGCATTTAATGTCTTCACAGTTAAGTTATCCACAGAGAAGCTTGTGAAGGAGGGAGTTAAGTTTTGCAATATTCACTTTAGAGATACAGAAACTCAGGACATAGGCAATGAAGGAAATTACTGCAGAGTAAACTTGGCTGTGAATTACACCATGCCCTACTACTTGATAACTTCTGGGCATCGGGCAAAAATTTTGAAGATACTTAGTTTCACAATTCATTAGGAACCTCAGTCTCACTTTAGCAAATGGCTTTTTCTGTTCTACAGATACTTTCCAATTTGTAATTTCAGCAAGAGCTAGGCAGTCAGTTCTTTGCACCATTGCATATACTACTGGTTTCTGTACTATGTATTTAGCCATAAAATTCCTTCATGTCCAGTGTATGGCTTGTCAGAGGACTGAGAAATCTGTGGCAGAGGCAGGAGTAGAATACAGAATTTAGTGTCTAGTCCATCCTTCGTGTAATCACCTACTGCATGAATTGCACCTATGTTCAGTTGTATTAGTATTATTAATCACTGATTTAAAATACAATAGGTGAAGGAAAGTGTGATGAATGTTTATGGCACGTGACAGGTTATCTTTTAACTTACTCTCTTGCAAAACAGTAGGGCAGTCATATTTCTCATTTCATTCTTTGCGCTAGTCATTAATTGAACAGACCACTAAATAACAAGTCGGGAACATTCATGGTTTCAATGTCAACTGCCTTTGCCAGAAAGCAAGCATATTCCTGATCTTTTTTCCTGTGTTTTGCACATATAAAAGCTATTTTTCTTAGTTACTCTTCAGTCGAGGGAGTCTTATGGCATTTTTCAGAAATGTACTCCTTTAAAAATTACCCTTTTAAGTGGGCTCCTGTCCGTTGGCCCATTTGGAACCATTTGAGGCAATGGATTATTTGCTGCTATAGATTAATGTTTGTGGTTGTTCCCCCCCCCCACACACACTTTTCCCAATAGCTGCTCAAGACAGTAGCTAAGTAGTTATTAACTATTCATGACTTCCTCGTATGACCTACTTTATGTCTTGTATCAGGCACAGCTTCAGCATGGAGAGGCAAGGGGCTGTAGTGAGCAGTCCAGTTCCAGTGCTAGTTACAGTGTCACTTGTAGCTGATTTCGTGTTTTTAGTTCAAGCCCGCCTTGCCATCACACCCAACTGAAAGAGGCATGTGTTAGGCCACAGGTTTCAAAGATGGGCATTAAATGCAGGAGAGCTCAAACCCAAGCCAAAATGATTAACAGTTCAAAGGGAAAGAGAAACAGGAGAGAAAATGTGCTCACTGGAAGAATTCAGGAGCCAGACACTAACACAGTCTGGAGCTATTAGAGTAATAACTCAACAGCATTGCCATTGTGAAATTATTTTTATCTGATGAATTTATTTGCTCTTGAACTTGGAATCATGTTGGGAATTATCAGTCTTCAGTTCACTCATTTTTCCTGTGAAAGCTGCCATTCTTTCTGTATAGGGGTGGATTAGAAATAATCAAACAAGAGCAAGACCCGAACTTCTGACCTTTTGATGGTTGCATGCCAGTCAGGCTTTTCTGCTTCCACTTTCTCCCTCAGACTAGTTGGCAATCTTTTTTTTTTTTTTTTTTATTTAACCAGTCTTTCAACAGATGAGCTTGAAGCAGAAAAATGTTGCTGTAATGGCATTTTAAAAATATCACTGGCAATTGCTGATATGACAGTACTTCTTTTCCTTCTCCTTCCCAGATGGGCAGAAACTTGCCACTTTTTTTTGCCTAAAAGTTTCCTACCACATGATGCTGACACACATCACCTATTTTTTTTTTTGCTAAGATCATGCTGAATCTGTTATTTTTAACCCTTTTCCTATTCTGAAATAAAAATAAAAGCAAATGACAATCTGCAGTTGTTACTTTTCCTATAATATATGGCTTGCTCAGATTTTCCCATTACAGGAGTTTAAGTCCAAGGATGCTGGTACTGAAATAGTAAATGTCCCTGCACCTGTAGCAGTGCTGATTTTCCTTCCCAAAATGCTCTAATCCACCATGCCGACTGATGAGGTCAGTCTTCTATGTGTTGGAAAAAGCTATGTTTCAAATACTTTAGGGTGAGGAAGGAAATGAAAAAAGATATTCCACTTTCACTACAAGTGACCCAATAACCAGGCTATTGCCCAAGCCATAAACACTTTTTCCGTAGCAGCCATTTTCAGAAAGCATGAGCACTGCTCATTGTGGCACCACAGTGCAGGAGTAGGTCCTATGCCATGGGTCTTCTCATAGAAGTACTCACCCCGTGGTTTGGCTACCTAATACCTGTCAGGAGGAAGTAATTCAGATGCAGCCCTTTCTAGAGTTTCCTGTTGGCTTCCTTAGCCTATAAGCTCTCATGTGTACATATCTTCTCCAAAAGCTTTCTAGAGAGACCTAGGGGCTTTAAATCACCATGGTGTGGTCAGGTGCTTCACTTTTATGATCCTTGACAAGTAGTTAAGCATTGCAGATTTTTGTTTATGTGGCTTGGGTTCCTAAGTCTTGTTATTACAAAAAACTATTGTATGTCTTTAGGCAGCTAAATGTTGCTTCAATTTTAGCGATTTCGTAAGCATTCTGCTTTATAAAATACTAGGCTTATTTTGTAAGACTTCACATTTTCTGTAATTTGGGCTCCTGTAAGGCATCCCAAAGGCCGTTCCTGAAAATTGAGTTAAGTCCTAAAACTAGCCACCAGTAGTTACTAATTGAAAACCTGAGCAACGAACTTCAGGCATTTATTGGAGAGCATTTGGTAAATTAGTTGTCTGTTGGATTCACTGTTACTTTAAATGCAAATCTGAATGAAGAAATTGAGTGTTAAACTGACTGAGCTAGAAAGCTGGCCACACTATCACTTAGGGATAGTGTGAGGTTACTCCTGCCTCCCCCTATGGGTAATCTGTACCTGAAGCTGTGGCAAAGAGGGGCCTAAGGGGGAATTTCAAAGGAGGAAAACATCACTCAGCAGATACTGATTAGAGATAGTGACTAATTTGTCAACAATCATTTGATAAAATACATTTTCCAGTTTTCTTCTTTATAAACTGTCAATAAAGAAAAAGTGAAATTCTTCTATTGATTTGTTCAAAATGCCTTGGTATTTCCTCAGATATGCCCTTTAGGTCTGTATTTCTTTCATGCTAAGCTTATCATTCACTTCCTACCATCCAAAAACTGTGATGCATTGTTAGCCTCAGCCACATAGAACTATTTCTGTCTTGTGTCAGATATTTCATGGGTATAACATCTGACACAGGAATCCTGAAAACAGAAGAAAACCTAATCTATTTTCTCCAGTTCCATTCTTAAAGGTCAGGGATCAGGGAAGAGGCATTATTATGTGTATAACTCACTGTTTAGTTTTAAAGTTTATGTAGCTACAAACAACAACAATACACTTTCATTGTGCAAACAGATGAGAAAAATCAAATGAGCTGTCTGGCCAAGTTTAATTAAGTCCCCAATTTGAATAGTGCTTTCAAAAATGAGTGAGGTTAGCACTCCTTTTTTTGCAGATACTAAGCTTGTTTGCTAGACTTGCTGTGGAAAGTGGGCAACCCCCCCACCCCCCCCACCCCCCCATGTGGATGAATGTGAAGCAAATGCATTAAAACAACTGGAACAGCTCTCTGTGGAAAATGCATTGCTCAGCAATAAGGATAATTCATTAATATTTCCAAGCTAGGAAGAGTTGGAGAAGAACCTACTTGGAAGAAAACCAAGCTAGAATACGCCCAATTACTGGGTCTTAAATGCTTCCAAGATTTTTTAGAAGGTTGCACTGGTTCATGCCGACAAGTGTTCCCTTTTGGCATCCCAGCCCTTCCCCGGCATACCAGCAGCGCGTGTGCAACGGCCTAACCTCATCAGCGGAGGGCACCAGTCCAGCCGCCTCCTGGCAGCTCTGCTTCCCAATTGTCTTCACTATTTATTATTCGCCCAAGAGACAGCTTGCATAGGGGCATCAGTAATGTTCATGCAGCTATTTGAAATGACTTTGAAATAAAGTTGTTGGGTAAGCTACAGGGGAAAGAGAGGGATTAAGGACAATGAAATCATACTGTTTCATGAACATATTGTCATTACCTTTAACTTAGTGCTCTAAATTGTGGCAATATGTCATAGTGAGACATTTCGTTCCTGTTACAGCATGTACAGCATGTAGTAGGAATTTGATATCCAAACCAGACACAAGAAAGTTGGCTTGAAACATCGCTGTCTTAAAATGTATAGCATTCTTTGTACAGTGAGATGAATCTAAACCTAAAGTGAGCAACAGCGCCGTGGACAAGACACCAACTATAGCTGATAAACATGAACCTGGTTTTATAACCAAAGACATTTGCACAGACAGGTTAGAGTCAGAATCACCAGTAACACTGTCAATATTTAAGGGCCAATTTCTCAAACAAAATTGTCAGAAATATGTCAATTGCCCTTAACTGGGGCCGTGGCTGTCCACTCTCCCTCCACTGGTTTACTCTTATGTAAACTATCTCCACCCAAGTCGATTATGTGAATGTATGAAAAAGAATAAGGAATCAAGTCCTTTAACTGGACTGTTACTTTGATGTATTTGAGTATTTCATCCTTCTATCTCCCATTGCAATAAGCATAGCCTCTAAGCTCAAGCCATTTGACAAGGTCCTTTAAAGGGCCAACAGTTTTAGGCAGGTCTCATTTATTACCATCATTTCAAGTAGCATTTTAATGCTCTTAAAATCAAACCTTCTCTCTTCCTTGTTATTCTCTCACTTTTTAAGCAGACAAGTCTCTCTTACAGTGATATTTACAATGGACACGTTTCTGCCACGACACTTTTCATATGTCAAATATTTAACTTCTTGTCTCAAGCCTCCTAATCCTTCCCTTTGTCTTTCTCTTTATCATCAAAAATATTGCAAGATGTGAAATGCCAGTGTCCTCTGTCATCTCATCTTGTCCATTGCATTTAAACACAAGGTCTTTCCAACACAAGCCTCTTCAGACCATTAAAAGCTCTTTTGTTATCTTTATGTACAGGAAAGTACATTGATTTGCATTTCACTTCAGCTAAACATATAATTATGAGCAAATAACTTATACAAACTGCAATTATAAATTGAAGAATTTCCATCTGAATGTACACATTTATTTTAGGCAAATTTTAGAAAGACAGAGTCATTAGCATGGTCAGAATTAAATTCATGTTCAAATTTGAATGAATATTCATGGAAAAGTTTCCAGCACTCCATCTAGTATTACACACAACAGAGTTAAATTGCTTACAACCGTTTCCCACAGAGTATGATGACCCAAATGCTTTTGGAAAGATTAGAACAAATGGACTCAAATTTCTGTTTACTTCTGAGCCGGTCCCTGCCAAGGAGCCTGTGTGGCAGAGTCCCTTGTTCCTGTTCGCTGTGGCCAATGTTCTCCCACATCAAATCCTCATTTGGTCAAGGATTGGCAAGGGAAAGGTGTAAGCTTGTGTAGACTGTCTCAGGTCCCCTTGGTAAATTTTGCATTTTTCTCCTTGAATTGGAAGTTAATTCAGGTTGGAAGGACACTCAGGAGGTCTCTAGTCCGGTGTCCTCCCCAGGTAGGGTCAGCTATGATGTCAAACCAGCTTGTTCATGGCCTTATTGAGGGAGGACTGCAAAATCTCCGAGGATGGAGGTACACTATCTCTCTGGTAAGCCTCTTCCACCCTTACCTGTCTGTACAGTGATTTTTTCCCTTGTGTCCAGTACAAACCTCTGCTGTTTCCGTTTATGCCCATGTCTCTCCCTCTCTTGCCATGCACCTCTATAAAGAGCCTGTCAAGTAATGCCATGTACCATGCAGTCCACATAAAACTGAATACATTTTAATAGCAGAATTATAAGTTGCAGTCTTATGTGTCTGACTTATGGTCTGACTTTGGAAAGCAAGGAGACAGAGAAAGGTTGAGGACTCAATAACTAACAGAAGATGGTTTCCCAGGGGAAAGAACAGGCTAGGGGAGTAAATTTATATAAGATATATTTGCAGAAGTAGGAAATCTCAAACAAAAGGAGGATTTTCTTCTTACACTACATGCAGGCTAGTGAGGCCATCAATAGATTACTATCTCTACTTCTGATATGCACTAGAATAATTTTAAAAGAGAGTTGATAAGCTGGAGAGGGATTGGAAAAGAAAATGGAAGAATCAAAATATTGGAAATCTACTTCAAAATTAATTAGTAAACCAAATTGATGTATCAGAATAAGCAGAAATGTTATGGTTTGATTATGATTTATAAGCAAGTTCATAAAGATGAGATATTAAGGTAAACAATCATTAAAGGGGTAAAATGAAAAAAATTAGCTGGAAATTGGACATTGACACATTTTCAGAGGTTTTGTTCTAAATTCTGGGGTGATATTTTTGATATATCAGTGCAAAGATCTGAATTCCATTCCAAAAAAGATCTCATTAAGAGTACGTTGAAAAATAAATTTATACATTATTCTACACATTCAATTCAGATATAGTTTCTGATGCAATACGCTCTTTCTACTATCAGCATTTTGTCTTGCTCAAAAATTACTCCTAATAATCTCACTTTTCATTTCTTGTCCTGGGAGCTCTTGTTCCTTCTTTTTCTTTCTTTTTGGCAGAGGAAGTAAACTGCAAGTTCAGACCACGGCTTATCCTGACTTGTAATAATCTCAGCAAAGGAGCTGTGATTGGACAGACCTGCAGCCGTGATCAGTTTGGAGATGGCATTCATGAACAAGGAAACTCCTTTGCTTGGAGGCATGTTTTCACAGGTGATGAGTTCTGTCCACACAGGAAATTTAAGCAATATAAGACTCTGCAATGTGTCTCCTAAGCAGCAAAGGCTACAATGGACATAAAAGATCTGTCCTCCTTTGATTTCTTAGAGAGTGTCAAATGCAGCCCAAAGTCACAGGTACTGTTCCTCAAGGGTGCATAGACTCCTAACGCTCTTTGATTTCAAAAAGACAAAAGCAACAAAATGTTGCAGAAGGGCCCTTTTAACGATAATGAATGGCTGAAGTTCAGGATTTCTGAGGGTACTGCATAAAGGTTAGGTATTTAACAATCCTGAAAACTTCCTGTAGATTTAATGGGGAGAGGTCAGTACCACTGGAAGGTGCTTCAACCCAACTCTATGACTAATGTCTCAGATAGGGTGAAGAACTGGCCTTCTGGAAGGCCTGCATCCTCTGCAGAAGGAGCTTGGACAAATAGTTTGGACCAAATATGTAGCACTGACATAGACATCTGTCTCAGGCTGGAGCCATAACCCACTGTGAAACAGCAAGTGAAAAAGTGGTATAAGAGCAAAATCAAGCAATGATTTATTGTCATAGAGAAATTCTCTGTAATGAATTACACGTTTATCCTTACAGAGTATAGTACATCCCCAAAGGTGGTCAGAAAATTTGGAATGGGCTGTGACAGGAAGTAAGTAAGCATCACTACCTTACCTGCACCTTTTGCTCTAGGTGCAAGGAACATTCCTCCACCTCCTGTAACATTGGAAAGAGCCAGACATATACAAGTCAAAATTATATATACATATACGTGTACATGTATGCATATGTGTATGCACATATATATGTATCTTCCAATAAAGCATTCCATTCTGATGACCACATTTTGCATGAGTGCATAATGCATAGACATTAGGTAATACACCTGAACTAAAAACTGCAGAGAATCGAATAGAAATATATCCATTAAGACTTCATTTTGGGGGAAACTCATCTCATTTCAGGTTTCAAGTCTGTGACTCAGACAGCATTTATAGGAAAGGACTGTAATGGCCACAAGCTTTCAAAAGAACTCAAACCCATTTTCACAATACTGGGCAATGATTCACTGATTTTTAATGAAATCAGGCAAAAGTAGTAGTTTTAGATGGAGTTCTGCTTTGAGAATTTGAAGCAAATCTTGAGGATCAGTTGTAAACAGAGTGTTGCTCTAGTCTCTTTCAAACAAGAGGTGAGGTTTTAAGCAGCTCTGGCACTGGTGATGAAAGGAATTCCATCTTGTAGAGGGCAACATCTTTCACTTGTGGCCATTGACAATAATTACATTCTCACAATGGTTAGATTTAGTACCTGGAGTCATAAAATTTCAGAAAAGTTTATAGACACTAGAATAGATAGCAACAGCATCATTTCTACTGCCATAAACTATGCCTATGAATTTATAATCATTTAAGTTGTATTGAATAAGAGCAGTTTGAATTTTTTTTTTTTTTATGATGAGCAATAAACATGTCTTGCAAACAGTTACAGAACTAATTTTATTGAAGAGTGGTATTTATCAAGCTCTTGAACTATTTTAGTTATGAAACATATTTCTGGAGCTGATGAATTTATTAAAAACAACAACAAAAAAAACCTTGAAAAAGTTTAATAACACCAGAACCAAAGAAAAACAATGAAATTCAGCTCTTTTGTTGCTAATGAATAGCCTGTTCCTTCCTTCCTCTCAGCTGAAGAATGGGTTTCAGTAACTGGAACCAGAGTGTCTTATTTCAATCCTAAACTACCTCGATCTGCAGGTCTTAAAGTACAAGAAGGAAACTATATGCCAGGTGTAATTTTAGTATTATTCTATATAGCAAATGTTGGATATAAGTGGGAGTAAAACTAATGCTCTAATGAGCAGGAATAAAATTCACATCCTCCAGTGTCATATTTGCAGATGATAATATGATCCAAGTGCTCCTGTATTCATAGGTGCTATTAATTAGAGCCAAAAAAAGATAGTATAAATTTACAGTCTTTGCTCACAGTCCCAAGAACTTTTCTAGTTTAAAACTGTTAACTGTTTACCTTGATATTCATATGGTCTTTTGCATATAATAACAAAAAATGTCACTGCTACCTTTCCAATTTAAGTGCATAGGCTTGATGCAGAAGACATTTTGAATTCTTTAAGATCAGTGGCAGAAGTGTCTATAAAGAAAATATGCTTACATATCTGCTGGAGAAATATTACACATATATATGGATATGTGCAGGTGTGTATAAATATATATAAATGAGGAAGAACTGACATGTTAAGTCAATGATTTTGTTTTGCCATTAATTTTAATATTTATGAGTTTATGTGATATATTCTGCAATGACACACATTATTTACCCCAGACTACATGCTGAAGTCCTTAATTAACTAGCCTCCTATAAAAAACAATTGACATGATGCGTAAAATTAAAAAAAAGAGCAAGTAAAGTTCTAACTAAAATTAATTAAGCAAACCTCTAGTGAATGAAAAGATGAGTCCATGATTTATCTCTAGCGAAATGGTAAACATAAAAATACATTTCACGTACAAGTCAGTGTTACACCCGTACTAATTTAGCATGCTTCCTGGATCCACCACACACGTATTCACACGTACTGAATATCGGCACATAACCTCTCCATGCCTGTGTAAATGTGTAACTTGAACCCACTGAATGGGTATGCACAATGGTGTTTATTGAATTGTTTCAAGTTTCCTATCAAGGCTTTGTTTCCCCCCCTCCTATCTGAGTGTTCAGATTTCTAGAAGTGGTTCTTTGATGTGTGCTCATAAACACAGAGGGATTTCCCCTCCCTTCTCCTTCCCTTCAATTCTCTCTTTGTGCTTGAACGGTAATTCAACAAGTAGCCTTTGTCCGTGTTGTATTTACAGCTATGCTCCCCTCAACGATGGACGGATTTATTTATTTATTTATTTATTTAGACTGGGAGGGAATGAGAGCCACGCAGGAGAAGTGGTTTTTGGCATCCTTGCAGGCACTGCTCGGGGGAGAACAGCCCCTCCAATGGGCAATATTTTTCTGCCACTTCTACTGTTTCCAAGCAGCTGATGCATCACGATACAGTTATTTTCAATTTGTCAGCATGCCTTTACAAGTGAGACTATGGCATTTATAGCAAAAAAAGGGCCCTCTCTCTTTTATTTTGGTATTACTTATTCCCGAACTGGTTTGGCAAGTCAGTTAAATATTACTTCCATGTCCCTGTATACGTGCAAAATGTTCTCTAGCAGTGGGAAACCTCTGTTCCTATAAAGGATATAACCAAATCACACCTCTCCTCCCAAAAACAAAGGATCTGCCCTCCTCCCCCCACCCAAATCTTCATAGAAATGACCTCAACAGACCTCACATATGGCCTTCTTTCTCAGCCACTGTATTAGCTTCAAGGAAGATTTGTGACACTTCATGTGTATCTTTTGTTGAGGAAAGTGTAGTGTTTTTACTGTTTTGTTACCATGAAGGTTTGAACTATAAGTTTCCTTATGTGTTTTCGTTCCTTGGATGTGCAATACTCCAGCTGGCATGAAGTCTATGCTTTTTTTAATTTAAAGCTCTTACAGTGTCTGCCATTAAAAACATTTGCTACTCTGAAGTGATTACAATCCCACAGCATCTCCTGCTCCATAAAAATACTATGGCTATTGACATGATGGACTGAATACTTATCTTTCAGTGAGATCTATGTGTCTCCTCTCTGCTGAAGAAATCACACCTTCTGTAAGCAATGGTGATGATTTCTAACTAAATATAAAAGACAAACCTCTATGATGAACATAATCATTATCAGTAGATATTATTCCAAGCCCTTATGTTATTGTTTTTTAAGAATGACGTACCATTAGTGTAATGCATGACTAAATGTATCCAACTTAACTACTATACAATTGGTTCTCCTCTTACGCTATTTTTACACTGATATATTATCAGGGTTATAACTAACTCACAAATATGTAGGGGTCATATTTGGGGATCAGGCCTGTGGTCTTTTGCCTAAAACAAAACCAAACAATGTTTCTTTGAGAACACTTGTCGTCACCCCTTGCTGCTCTCATTCTCCATATATCCTAAAGGAGTAAGATCATTGGGGTAAATTATGTAAACATTTCAGATCACAGATGCCAAATTCACCATTTGGAGTTTCAATTCATTCTATTTTCCCTATCAAATTTACACACCAAAAAATAAAGAAACTGTGGACAACGTGATATCCAATGCCTCAGTTCAGGCTATTCCTAAAGGAACCTATTTTTCCAGAGGTAGAATGTCAGAGACTTTTTGGGAAAAAAAAAAAGATAGACACCATACACTGCTCTCCTAGTATATAATTACTTTCAGATCAAATAGACAGGTTTTTGGGGATATTTCTCCTGACTTTCTTGCTATGGGATGGACTTAGGGAAGTGATCGTGCCCCTGTACTCGGCACTGGTGAGGCCGCACCTTGAATACTGTGTTCAGTTTTGGGCCCCTCACTACAAGAAGGACACTGAGGTGCTGGAACGTGTCCAGAGAAGGGCAACGAAGCTGGTGAAGGGTCTAGAGAACAAGTCTTCTGAGGAGCGGTTGAGGGAACTGGGGCTGTTTAGTCTGGAGAAGAGGAGGCTGAGGGGAGACCTTCTCGCTCTCTACAACTACCTGAAGGGAGGTTGTAGTGAAGTGGGTGTTGGACTCTTCTCCCAAGAAACTAGCGATAGGACGAGAGGAAATGGCCTCAAGCTGCGTCAGGGGAGGTTTAGATTGGACATCAGGAAGAATTTCTTTACCGAAAGAGTGGTTAGGCATTGGAACAGGCTGCCCAGAGAGGTGGTGGAGTCGTCAACCCTGGAGGCGTTCAAAAAAGGTATAGACGTGGCACTCCAGGGCCTAGTTTAGGAGTCATAGTGGTGTTAGTTGATGGTTGGACTTGATGATCTTAGAGGTCTTTTCCAACCTTAATGGTTCTATGATTCTATGATTTTATGACTTACTGGGATACTCAAAGGGTTCCTCTCTCCCTTAGCAGCTACCAACCCAGCTCCAGCTGATCTGTGCTGCTCTGCGATTGTTCCCAGCTCGGCTCTGCACTGCTCTTCTGGATGAGCAATGGCTTAAAATATTCTTTTTCTTTTTCTCTGTAGTTGATTTGTTTGATTTCTCCCTCCTTTCCCCTTACTTGTTAGTGAATATTTTTAAGGAGACAATGGTGTGATATATGTATGTATGTAGTTTTGTACATGGAAAAAGAAATACTGAATTTATAAAATATTCAGCATGTGTAGGACTTGCAATGCATAAAGAGTGTTACTTGTCCATGGGAAGAAAGCCTACCCTTACTTTCTTGAAGGCATACAAAAAATGAACAATGTTTAAACATAAAGAAAAAAAGCTAATTTTTGCTACTTTGAAGACACTGTACCCTATGTGTTCAGGTATAATTTACTTTGTAAATTCACCAGTTTTGTTAGAAAAAGAGTTGGCTGGCCTTTCTTCAAAATTATCTGTCATGACATCGTGCTATCTATACCATCTGCAGTATGTCTAGCTTTGTACTGCTTGCCTTCACAAGTAACTGTAACGGTGCACACTGAAACTAAAGCAGGGTCTCGCATCACATTTGCACCTAAAAGCCAAGGCAATGAAATAGAGAAGTCTATCCAAGCGTATTACATGCATGCCATTGTCTGCCACTCAGCCAACCAGCTGTGTGGCTCTCTTTTTTATTACTACTACTATTATTATTATTATTACCATTATTACAAACTTGTTTTCCTTCACAGATGCTAGCATGCATTTACTTTTCCTGCAGCAACAGCACAGATACTGAAGAATGAGAGGATGTACAAGCATGGGAGCACCCAGGAGGGCAAACCAGAGCCAAGGAGAGGGAGCCTGCCCTCTGTGTAGTTTCCTGAGACTAATCTCAGTGCTCTGGAAATGACATGAATAGCTAATGCTCACCGCGAAGGCTGAAAGGCATGCGGCTCTCCTCTGACTGCCTCCTGCTCCAATCGTCAGAGGGGGGCTCTGGGAGCGAAAGGTCAGGGGGATAATCCTGCACCTGCAGCCCACAGAGGGCTGGGCACGCAGTTCCCGACCAACCCTGCCGTAATTGATGCTAATTGTTACGGAGCCAAGGCGCCCTTCCATGGAGGAGCAGGTGGAAGCCTTTGTTGAGTTTGGGACCATTATACTAATAACAAGCTTATGATTCTCTGCACAGGCTTAGGAGTACAAAGGCACAGGCAATACTTTGGGAAGCCCCTTAAAAGGTTTACTGGGCATCTCCTAACATGATGAAGTAAAAGTCCCTGACAGCATAAGGGCAGAACAAACTCAAGAATAAAAAGGGCAGTACCTGCTGGCCAGCAAAGCCCTGAACAAACCTGGGGGATGTGACTTTGGGAGCTTTAAGTTGCACCTGACAGCTTCTGTGGAGACAGAGATTTTGCACCCTGTCGTCTGGGAGAAGAATCAGATGTAAGCAGCTACTTCAGGGACCTAGAGAGCTCCCAGGGGAATTTTCTCTGGAGCTGCCCATCTGTTTGCAAGTTTTGGTGTGAAAGAATAGGCTCAGAAAGGGCACTGAAAAATGAGAGGAAAAAGAAAGGAAAGGAGTCCAGCTGCTGATATGATATTGGGTTATGGTCAGACAAAAAGCCAGTAATTGCTACCACTAAAATGATGAGGGTTTTTTCTTTTTCCCTTCCTCTATGCTTAAAGGGATTGTTCCCTCCACCCCCTGCAGACCACCAGACACCCAGCTGGAAGAAAGGAGTGCAGCTCCCATGGGTCTGAGACAGTGAACACAGTCCATACTGAAAGATACATCCCAGGGTTTTGCAATCCTATTGGTGGCACTTTATAGGCAGCATTACAGACAAAATCAGGACTGAACACTGAAGGCACTATAAACAAAAATAAACACCTTAAAAAGGGAAAGGAATAGGGTAAATCGGTATGTTTCATCCTATGGTTTGTGTACTGTGTGGTGTACAAAACAATTTTGCAAAAATAGTAAAGCACTTCTCCTCAAAAGCCCACACAAGCATTCCTGCATATCCAAGCAAACAAACAAAATGAGGGAAAACAAAAGAAGAAAGCAAAGTGTAGGCTAATTTTAACAGGCTTGTAAATAAGTCTGGAAACACCATGCAAAATGACCTGTGAATTTCTCAGAAACTAATCAGAGCATTCTTTTAAAAACCCTGGAGTAGATGACCTTTTGGACAGGCTTTTCTCATCACTGATACACAAATATGTGATTTATAATGCAATCAGTGGATTGCATTAAAAAGTTAATGCATGCTGCTTGAGGATGTCACATACTGCATCAGCTGGTATAGATTATATTGACCATTTTATGTAATTTACTGTTATTTTTTTCAGAGCCTGACACTGAGGTGTAGTTAAGCTCCTAATTTAATCATGTGTCTCTTAGCTTTATGGGATCACTGTGCCTAGGGAAGCTGACACGATGATCTGTTAAAAAGTCAGTTATGTCTTTAAAAATTAAAAAAAAAAGAAGAAAAGAAATATTCTTGAAGGCATTAAGTTAGAAGCAGAAAGGGGAGAAATCATTTATGGAAGAACATAAACCCATTCAGACGTCACAAGGAGACACTTTCAAATACAGGCATCGGGTTACTCAGGGGTCAACAGTCACAGCCAAGCATCACCTGCTCCTCCGAATCCCTTCCAATGATCCTGGAAGTACAGGCAACCCTTGCAATTTTAAAAACAGATCCCAAACCCTTGAATTTGGTCTGCAGAAGTCATGAATTTGGCTTAAGAATCATGGCAATTAAATACAAGCAAACAAGCCCAAAAACACTGGCTGGGCTTCTTTTTTATTTCTCTCTTCAGCGCATGAACCATAGAGGCTTGACTCTCCCTGTAGCCTGAGTATTAGCAACTGATTCTCTTTCTTGAGAAATAAATTTGGAGAAATTTTTTAAGAATCACAGAGTTCCAGGAACTAGAAAATCCGAGCTCCCACGGTGTTCTTTGAAATACAGCAGAATTGGCTTCAGTTTATGCCGTTAGCACACCTGGAAAATTCAGAAACAATATTTAAATCACTAAGACATTGGAAGGAAAAAAAATAATCACCTGTAACAACTGGTATTCTGCTTGAATTATTATGTTGGCTTCTCTGTGCTGTATCACAGTAATTCATTAGCAGGTTTGCTGGGAAATGAACCTACAGAAAGGATATGGTTCCTGTCTTTTACATCTCATCAGCTAGGAAGTGATGAAGTGACTTTGGGTGGCCTGGCCTGGCCTACTGAACCTAGCAGACCACATCTTTTTTTCCAGGAAGATTTAAATCCTTAAGCCCATCAGGAGAGATGCAGTGACGTTTCAGGCAGATGCATGCTGTCAGGTAGGAAGGCTGGCTTCCTAAGTGGCTCTGCAAGCTGTCTGCTGGTGAAAAGAGGCTATAGACTGTCACCCTGCTGTGGGTATGTGAGCTGCTGCAGATGAGAGGCAGCTGCTCCAGGCAGAGACTTCATCTGCAGCTCAATGCCACAGAATTTCCTCACTCTGTGCCTCAAGTTCCAGGAAAACCTGCTTGGCGGGTGCTGTGCAAGGCTGGCAGTCTGTACCTGGCTTGTGGGTGGCAGAGGAAGAGACATACGGGCTTAGCTGTAAGAGTAAGTGGGAAAGAAACCAGCTGTGTGACCTCCAAACTCAGAGAGAAAGCTTTAACAGGTCTGTTCAGGTTTCTGTACCTCAGGACCGGCTGCATAATCATGGCTGGAGCAGAGAGCTGTAGCCCATTTCCCACCACCCAGAGCTGGGAAAATTGTATCAGCCCACTCTGGAGGGCAACAAGTATGCCTGATATCTCAAGGACGCTGTCTCTGAGCACATGCAGAATGGAGTTAGCCTTGTAATCGCAATGGAGGTAAAAGGGTTAACCAGAGAATAAGGAGATAATACTCCTCTCCCTAAAAGCATCCCTGAGATACAATTAACTAGAACACACAGTTCCTGCCTTAGCACTGGAGTAGGAGTTGCAAAGTTTCTTGTTTAGTGGCCTTGTTGGCTGCCCTTCACTACAAATTCAGGCAGGACATAATGGAAGCAACAGGGTAGTCAGCAGCCAAGAAAATTAGAATAGTGGCAGCATCAAAGTGCAGTGCACTAGTATAATTGCCTGAAAATTATAATGCTTTGCAAAAAGCTAATATTTGTATTCATTCTAGGTACTGAGGACCAATTTTCTGATGAGAATGCCAACAATTGGGATGTTATTTTGCACACATTCCTTCAGCAGCCTGGCTAAAATAAGAGACTATACAAAAAGGCAGAGATGGCAAGTTATCTACATTCACTTTCCTATCTTTCATGAGGATTCTTGTTTAAATAAGAAGTAATCTATTCCTTTTCAAGGAAATCCTGTTCCATATTCTTATTCATACATTGATACAGAGCATAGCACTGACCAGAGAAAGGAATAATAATTAAAAAACCAACACAAATGGAACCACACAAGAAAAAAAAGGTGATTATTTATGTGCTTCCGTCCACTGCACCTACAATACAATATTTTTCAGAATTTCCTGCCATACTGTTAATATACGTCTGTTTTACGAGCAGCGATGGACTAGGAGTAGATTTGCTTTTGTCAAGAGTCTTTGCATAGACATTCTGGAGAGTTGTATGAACTCTCCTGTATTGCTTTGCAGGTGGAAGATAGACTGTGTCATTATCAACATACTGTATAGGGAATGCTCAGCTTCAGTCTTCCACCCATTTAATTGCCAGTATATAATTGTGAAGAAAATTCTTGCTCTTTGTGAAAACCCAAGGAAATATATTTGAGACAGACTTGCCATGAAAACAAAAAGTTGGCATGTTGCTTTGAATTTTCATGGATTCTCATGTGCTGGCAGGCAATTTTCACAGGGATAAAAGGTCTTTGATCTTAGTGAATGGCTTCCTTCTATTTTCAATAATGCAATAAGTCATTTTCTTTTCTGGCAAAGGTATTTCCATAGAAATGTTTCGTTCAATTCACTTTCATGAAAATACTAGGAATTAGTCAAGAAGTCAAACTGGTGAAAGGTGAGAGGGATCAAATGGCTTTAATTTAACAAAATCCTAATGAGTAACATGGGGGTTTAAGATATGTTTCTAACAAAAAATGTGGCAAAGACCATTTTATTGAGTTTTTGATTGGTTATGAAACTGGAATTCACCTTAGCTTTACCAAAGTTTGGAAGTAGTTCAACAATCTGGAGTTAAATTTTAAATAAATTTGTTGGACAGTTTCCATGCAAATGTTTCTGGTCTGAAGCAGTCATTATCAGTTCTGACTGACTTTTGCATTGAGAAAATTATCCACATTTAAATTTGATCTTTAAAGCAAAATTTCACCTCCACCATCTTGGAGTTCCCTAGCAATACTATTGCAAAAGAATTTGTTGGTGAAAAGAAGGATTCTCTGTGGCACATAGCACATATTCAATTCACTGTCACTGCAGATTTTTGCCCCCAGGTAGTCAGTACTGGAAGGACTAGCTTGTTCCAACTTCTTATTTCTTCTTACTACAGCTTTAATCAGTCATGCTTATTCCTGAACAGATACAGCAAATGCCATCAATGCTATTGCACTGATTGCTGTATTTCTGCCTTCGTAGGCTACAGAATCTGTTAACTTGTTTCAAACACTGTGAGAAGCAGCTTAAGCAATTTTGGGACTGCTTTGAAGACCATTAGTGCAAGTTATTAAATGCACATTTTTAATAATGGATAAGGCTAAGAACTAGTGTAGTAGGCATTATTCCCATTGAAGATAATGGCTCTTTGCCAAATGAGTTTGCAGTAATTGTGCCAATTGTCAAATCTACTGGGCATAAACTGAAAAAAATGGGAATGGCTCTTCAATATATTCAGTAATCATTCTCTTAACTACATTTTAAAAGTGCATCTGGACAGTGGACAAAGTCTTCAGAATCTAAATGAGCCAAAGACAAGCTCTCCTCACAGCACAACAGGGGAATTCAACCAAATGCATTTATTGTACTCTGAAATCACAGCTGACTTCTAGTAGTGCCAAAAAAGAGAGGTTTACACAAACTGCTCATAATTTTTTATGAGCACTGATTACAGCTGAAGTGCTATTTTTTGTGTGAACAGAATTTGTTACCAAGTGCCATGTCATAGAATATAAACTTTGCATAAGTCCAAAGACTCAGATGTTATTGCAAACGTAGTCATAGAAGGAAAAAAAAAAAGGGTTTTATCAAGCCTTAAAAAAAGAGAAAAAAACTCTTGTACTCATTTGCTAACTTATCCTTGTAGAATTGTAACTTGTAAACAATAAGAGACAGAAGTTTTCCTTCACAAAATTACTGCCAGTTAAGGCAAATGTAGCTGGTTTCCTTGCTTTCTTTTGTTTTCTTAGAGTTCACAAAACAAAAGTATCTGGTACAAAACCATGAAATCTGTGATCAACAATCATAGGTGCAATAAAGTTCAGTTTTTCTGAACACTGTAGTACTACTGAAAGGCAGAATGTAATTTCTAAGATGTCTTCTTATACTTTTAGGAAACCTCACCTGTATAACTGCTTGAGGATTAGGGTTATGAAAAGAAATATCAATTTGCTATTAATTAAATTCTAGAGGTGATAAAAGTAGAACTTGGACCTTGAAAGAATAAGTGAGAAGTTGGTAGCTCTCAAAGATGCTTTTTTTTGCATAATCACCAGAGACGGTCACACAGATGAGGAACATCTTTCAAAAGGTTTTGCAGTGCTTTGGTCATGTATGATTCCATGCAATTGTTTCACAAATGATTTTCTATACCATCAATTATGTCAAAGCCTCCTGGGACTGTTGGGTTTTTTCTTATGGGCCACTACCACCTCACAAATTAAGTACATCGCAAAAGGACTTGCTGACTGGCCATTAACACGTGTATTCTATGAATCTATATGGCTACCACAAGGGCAAGCCCCAGAAAATCTTTGATGTCCTACTCAGAATTTCTATTAACTTTACTCTCTGTGATCCATTTTGCCTCCATTACCCTGCTTTCATACTTGTATTCCTTCACTGAGTGATAGAAACAGAGAGTATAAAATAAATGTCTCCTTTCTAAGACATGTTTATTCAAACCAACATTTTCTGTATTTGCTCAAGTAGTTTCTTTTAAAAAAATCAGCCTTATACCAGGATTACATCAGTCTAAATAAGTAAATAAGTACAGAATGGTCTAAGAATTTCCTGTCACTTTACTCATATATTTGATTACAAGGTTTGATTACAAGCACGAAGCACTTTGGGGTTTGCAGTTTATAAAATTTAGTGCCATTTCTTCCCCATCCCATATTTAAGAAGACAGAAGACATCCCCCGTCAAAATTCCATGTTTATTATTTTGTTCCCTGTATTTCGTCTCACTTGTTTTTTCATGTGTTGACATACCTTTGGTTCAAGGATTGGTCTCTCCACAAATTGCAGAGGAGAATTAATCACACGCAAGACTCTGGTGACGCCCTAGTCCTTAATAAACTTCAGGACATAGTGCTTCACTCTTTTGATATTCTTAGAAGTTCCCTCGGGGGAACAAAGAATATATCAGAGGGTACGGTCCAAGCCTCAAACTGTAGGCCAGGAGATGTTAACAAGGAGATTAAGGAGGTACTTGGCAGCAGTTCCAAAATCACTGATTTGTCTCTGAAAAAATAAGAGCCTGGAACAAAGGTTGTGTACTCTTCAGCTTGGAAGATCTGGACCAAAACACGCATGTCCCAAAGGGTAGAGAGGCTGAGAAGTGTCCTGGACTCAGAAATGATGATCACACTTCAGGCTCGCCAATCTGAATGGCGAGTATGTCAAACAGCAAGGATGGCAAATAACAGCCTTAGTCTGAGAAACTACCTCTCCTGTCACAGGGAGAACGGCATGGACTTCCACTTTTAGAGGGTTTGACATATCATCTCTCACCCTGGAGAGTAATAGTTGGCTTACAGATATTTCTTATTGTTTTGTTTGTGGTAGTGCACGCATACTGAAAGTATATGTTACCTGACTGACACTTGCTAAAATAACTGTAGTATCAAATCTTTAAGCCCTCTGGTACCCCAGTTTTGGCAAAGGTTCAGGTTTATTTGGGGTGAAAAGTCAAGATCCCTAACTCAATGTATGTGTGCAAAAAGGCTCTTGGAGTGATTAAAAGGCAACATACCTGAAGTGTGCTTGCTGTTGCAAATACTTTTAAAGGAATAGCTTTAAAGGACCAAAGCAGTATTCTGTCCCTTCTGGGATAAATAGCCGGTGCAGTAGAAATAAAAGGCTTGTAATTAAGTGCTAAAATAGTCTTAACTTTTCAGAAAAATTTAAGAAACTCAGAGATTTTTTCTTTTTTTTTTTCTTTCTTCTTTTTGTTTGTTTTGGCCATCTTTTCCTATTGACCTTGTTGTAACTTTCAGATGTAAACAATTGTAATACACTCAGAAATACTCACTTTCTTGGATGTTTGCAGTCTCTTCCCTTCTTTGGAAAGTCATTTGGCTGCATAGCTCCCAGCTGAAGCAGGTAGGCGTTCTCCTGCCACATCCGTCAACCCAAGGCACAAAAGAAAAAGAAAGTAAGACAGCTTCCATCCCTGCACTGCTCATCTCATCCCCTACCTCTTGCACATGCACACACAGATACACAGAATATGCAGCAATAGAGGGAAAATATTTCTAAAGATTCAGCCTACAGTCCTAACTAAACCCTGGGAATGGACAAGCTGCCAATGCTGAGCTGGTGGGGAAGAAGGGCTGTTATAGGTACCGGGGCTTCCTTACCTAAAGCAAAAACAGCAAAGCAAAAAAGCAATTACTTTTATTTAACCCTCGTGTATTCTGTGAGTTTAAAAGACACTATGTAATTCCCTGTGAATTGTGATGACTCTTTGATCAACAAAGGGCTTGCTAACTCCCTAAATATCCATTTTAATGACAAATTTGATTAAGATCCCACTAATGGAAACTCAGGCAGCTACTCTGAGTTCACACAAATGCAAATCTCAGTTTACTGCAACAAAGAGGAACTCAGATAATGGTTTTGTCTTTGAACCTGTAGGCATGAGGTTTTGGTGGGGATCTCATATCACTTGAGAGACAGAATATCCTCTGATTCTTTAGCCTAGATATATGATATTCTTTTTGTTTATACCTTCTGGGTCAGGAGAAAGGTAAAACCAGATGAAATGATGCACAGGGATGCTGTTTCTCTTTTAGTAGCACAGCACATAACAAATAACAAAAAAAGAATTTACAATAACAAAAACTCTGTCCTACATACATTTTCCTTCTGAAGTTTTGTTATCACTTTGGGCTGGGACCAAAATACTTAGAACCAGAGAATATTTTTAAGTGAGCCTGCTTCCTCTGGTCATGGCTGATTCCCCAGTTAATCATCTTTCTCCTGCCCTTCTTGTTCATCCCACCTTCTTTTCCCAGAACTTGTTTGTTCAGTTAAGCTTCCTGTGTGATTTTGTGGCTCCAACATCTTGGGTTTTACTTCAGTCATTTATCATTCCTCCAAAACCAGAGACATATTAGCACCTTCTCCCAGGTCCAATTTTGTCATGCATTTCTTTGGTTGAGATAATAGTTATTAAACTTTTCTCCCTTGTATGTGTCTTGGACACACATCACATGAAAATGAAGTCTGCACATATTTCCATGACACAGCAGTGCTCTTAATGATAGCTTTATAATTGCAGGCATAAATAAAAATTGAACATTGGCAAATTCTTTAGTACCTTGCCTCCTCAATGTGAATTGTTCTGGGTTGTTATTGATAATATTTCATTTTAGCAGAATTATAATAGTCTAGTGGTATAGAAATGAATGGGACCTGATGCATGTCTTCCATCCCTAAGTGGTGAATGTCGAAATACTGAATTATGGTTTCAGCTCAAAGAGGTTTCTTCTGGTTTGAAGGCAAATTTTTTCTTCAAACATACACAAAGGTCCAAATTCTAGATCTGATCATACATCCACTTCTAACTTTAATAGCCCCACTTACTCCAATGTAATTATACTGAAAATTGTAAACTTAAATACCTAGCTATCTATTTGATACAGTGCAACTGATAGACCTTCATAGATATCCAGAAACAATAAGTTGCATCATTACAGCATATAATAATACCAATTCCTGTCAATTTTACTATTAGAGCTCCTATTGGTGCAAGACCAATATATTAACAGCAAAAAGAGAGCCAGGTAGAATCTACCTCCTCTGGTGGATGCCGGGGGGAATATTGTCACCAAGGGCGACGAAAAGGCTGAGGCACTTAATGCCTTCTTTGCCTCAGTCTTTAAGAGTAAGACCAGTTATCCCCAGGGTATTCAGCCCCCTGAGGTGGAAGACAGGGACCGAGAGCAGAATAAACCCCCAAAAGTCCAGGAGGAAGCAGTCAGCGACCTGCTGCGCCACCTGGACGCTCACAGGTCTATGGGGCCCGATGGGATCCACCCGAGAGTGCTGAGGGAGCTGGCGGAGGAGCTTGCCAAGCCGCTCTCCATC
>WAAD01035847.1:69082-110395 GCA_013389945.1 Fregata magnificens | reverse complement strand
TCCAGAGAAGGGCAACGAAGCTGGTGAAGGGTCTAGAGAACAAGTCTTCTGAGGAGCGGTTGAGGGAACTGGGGCTGTTTAGTCTGGAGAAGAGGAGGCTGAGGGGAGACCTTCCTGCTCTCTACAACTACCTGAAAGGAAGTTGTAGTGAAGTGGGTGTTGGACTCTTCTCCCAAGTAACTAGCGATAGGATGAGAGGAAATGGCCTCAAGCTGCATCAGGGGAGGTTTAGATTGGACGTCAGGAAAAATTTATTTGCAAAAAGAGTGGTTAAGCATTGGAACAGGCTGCCCAGAGAGGTGGTGGAGTCGTCAACCCTGGAGGCGTTCAAAAAAGGTATAGACGTGGCACTCCAGGGCCTGGTTTAGGAGTCATGGTGGTGTTAGTTGATGGTTGGACTTGATGATCTTAGAGTTCTTTTCCAACCTTAATGATTCTATGATTCTATGATTCTATAAGACAAGTTATTTTTCTTAAAACTATTTATGATTTTAACTGTAGAAATGTCTTGAAAACACAGAGGAAACAAAGTGAAGCCAGTTAACTTAGATCTATACACCATATCCCACTGAGAAATAGTTAATTAAAGCTATAGATAAAACATAGATTGTATTTGTTCATTTACTGTGCAAAGTTTAGCTTTGCATGCCAACAAGTAGGATTCTGTGTCATTATCTTGCACTTAGTTTGCTGTGTTTTTCCCATTCTCATGTTTCTTTTATTCTCTTTACCTGATCTTGTTGAAGAAAATTCCTGTGTGGAATCCTTGGGGCAGAATGAATTCCCATTCTCCAGGTCTCTATGTCTCAGGACCTCCACATACACCAATGAAAAAAAAAAAAAAACCAAACCCAAACCACAAATGAATCATTCTGATGCATATGTCTTGAAACCGGACATCAGCTACACAGAAATTTCTCCAGGGAAATGCAGTTGAAAAATCTTGTATCACAATTAACCCTTAATCTATTCTTGCTGTGTTCGGATTCAGTGGAAATTGTAAGCATGGGCTTTCATTCCTAGGAAAGATAAAAGGGACAGATATGCTAAAAATTGAGCATGTGCTTAAAAATTCTTTACAGGTGCTAAACCTTTAAATCTTTCTAGATGTGTTTTTTTCATAACAATCACAAATTAAATACATTTTTAAATTACTAAATGATAGGCATAATTATTCTCTAAAATAATGTCTTCTACAAGTTGTGGCCCTTGAAAAAGAGACAGTGCTGATTTGGACCAGATTCTCACCAGAGTAAATAAATGTGATCCCAGCAACTATAATATGAGGCATTCTGAGCCCAGTTCTTCTGCTGGTGTGAGAAGTCAGTACTGTTTTTCTAATATACCACTGTTATGTTCTGGTCTCTTATGTCTTATGCACTCACAAAACATTAGTGCTTGCCAAAGAACCAACAGTGATAACAGCATCAGCGGATGATATGGCACAAATATGAGGAGCTGAAAGATTCTTACATTAATAAATCAATGACTGTTGTTATAACACAGCAGTCATAAATTAGAAGGTGCTATATTAGCGTACAATGCAATGATATTGAAGTAGCAGTAACTTGCTTCAAATTACAGCTATACATCTAGTATAGACTGTCTTTAAAATCATATCAGTGTAATCCTGTTATTGTCAATCATTTATACAAATTGAATGAAACACTCTTACTTGTTTTAACTTGTCAAAATTTGAGAACAGCATAATAAAAAATCACTGTCATCTGCATCTATGACAACTCCTAGCCCTAAAATAAAAGCTGAGGAAGTGAACACCAAAGATTTTCTGCTTTACAGACACAAATTACTCCAAGCAAATTACTCCAGAACAGAGCATGGTATGAAGCTCTGGAAAAGACAATAGCACACCACCAAAGAAGAATAAAAGGAGAGGATTAATGTTCAAAGCAAAATAAATCAGTGCATTGGTAAATAGACTATTGGGACAAAATAAGAAATTGAGGTTTTCAAGTTGCTTCTGCAAAATTCAGATTCCTAGATTTTGTAGTGTTGCCATAGCTTTCCATGTATATTTTCAAAATTTTTATTGTTTTCAAAGAGACAATTTTTGAAAACCACTACGTTACTTCTTGATTTTCTGTGGAAGCTATTCATGGAACATATGTATTAGCATAATGAACAGAATTATATGCATATATAAAATGTCTTAATTTTCTGCTGAAATCATTAAAAGCCTTTTTCTAAATGAGGACTCTATTATTGTTCAAGAGTGAACCCTTCCTTTTATTTTATTTTATCTTATTTTATTTTATTTTACTTCACTCCCTCTCACTTTTAAAATCATCACCACCAATGCAAAACGTGAGTTCATTCACACAGTGGACCTGTCCAGGTAAGCATACACATTTTGGGCTATTTGCTATTGCATTTCTAGAAGTCAAAAGGTCACATCAGTTTTGAAACTGCATGAACAGCACCTCAGACCTAACTGATTGATACACCGTGGCTTCCTCAGGCAAACCCTGGCTGAGATACAGCTTACACAAGAAGAAAAAAAAGCAAACCTGCCAAAGGAATGCTTCTGCTACTATAACCACATCTTTACTAATGTTTCTGCTAACACAAAATTTTTTCATATATTTTAATTGCAGACGTGAGTAAATATTCACGGGACATGCATCTCAGTCTTCAGAAAATTGTTCTCCTGTAAAGGCATTGCATGAATGGGAGAGCAAACTTATGGGGATGACTGCCCTTCACTGACCTACGGTTTGTTATGAAGGTGGAAGCAAAAAGATCCAACCTGAGGTCCATCTTTACAAAGCCTGCCAAAGTTTTGGACTGGCAGAGGTTACTTTTACCAGGAGGGAAGAGAGGGCTGGGAAGCCAGCTGTGCTTCTCGGGGTATTTTGTCATTGCAGAGTTTTCCTGAGTTATCTCCACTCAAATTAGGGACCTGATTTTGCTGAGAGTCTCTCCAGCTGGGCTGCTCCTGTTCACTGGGAGGTTGATATGGCAAATGGGGAGGCTGACGCGTTTCCTATGCAGTTGTTCCTACTGTTGTGCAGCACCCTCGGCGGAGAGTGGGGGATGTATGGCCCTAAGTCACGAGTATGTTCACCACCGCTGCTACAACCCCAACAATTACGAATCAGAGCCCTGTGTTTATCTCAAGATGTCCAACTACAAAACACTACTGCTGCTGGGAAACATTAGGAAGGGAGAACAGGCACATCTCTGCTGTACTGCCAAGATGGGTAGCATCATTAGCCACTAATCTGTGCCTCGATGGGCCAACAAGCTCAAGTTTAAAGCCTTAGTTCAGTCTCTGAAGTGTTATGAGTAGGACTCAAGTGGCCGGAAACACTTTAGTTCTGGCTATCATTAACATTTCCATGGAGCAACTGGGTTTGCCATGTAGCTTTTACCCTATTTCTGGAGCAGCTGCACATTCCTTACTCAGAGAAGGCTGTAACATATCTACTGTGCTTCTGGCAATGTAAAAATTATTCAAAGCGTACACCAGTTTTCAAACCTCTTATGTTCTGCTATGTCTTCATAAGAGAGTATTAAACCAGAATGGAATTATATCAAATTCAGAAGTCATACTGAGATACTAAAGTTTTTTAAAAACCTGCATCTCCAGTGCATCTTCCTATTGTAATTATTTTCCACTCAAACATTGCCCATGTAAAGTATTTTTAAATTTATTTACAAAAAAAACATAAAAAAATTAGACAAAAGGTTTTAGTTTTACAAGAATCTTTTTGTTCTCAATTCTAGTCTCATCAAGCATTTTGCTGAGATTAATTATAATAGTAAATTTGCATACACCAAGAGGACCTTAAAATAGACTAATGTTATTAATAAAACCCCTACTGTTCTGTTGAAAAATGCACTTCAAAATAAGTACAATAAAGGAGCATCCATAAAAAAGCAAAAAGACTTCATACCAAGACATGTGTCAACTGCCATTTTCATGGTAAAAATGAAGGAAACTAATGGCAACTAAAAATTAATTCACTTCCACTAATAAACATTAAATAACAAGTTTTAGAACTAAATAAAATAACATCTGTTAGACTGTATATGTATGTGTGTGTGTATATATGGATAGAGAGCCTGAGAAATACAGCTGTCATCAAAACATATGATTATGAGTTAAAATTATTGCATTAATGTAGAAACACTGGACTTCTCACCGAAACTGACTGAGTTTGCACTGGGTGTGTACTGACTACAGATGTAGTCAATCTTGTGTGGCTGATATTACACTGTATTCCTCTAGCTTTCTTCAGCCAGGGGCATCGTGTTAGAAGTAGTCATTTCTTGATGCAGATGAGAGGGGCATGCGTAACTGCAAACACTTTCTACTGCACTAAACGTCATAAACAAGAGAATGATTAAGATTTTACTCTCAAACTGTAAGTATATCTGAAAGGAATTCTCCCCCTCAGGCTAATTCAGGGTTGTAAAGGGGCTCTGATGATATCTTGGGGCCTAGCACTACATTCCCTATATTTTTACAATAACGCTCTCTGCTGCCTCTCCTTTTTTTCAGACTGTTTTGCAAAGGACTTTTCTCCTGCAGTTTTTCAGGTATCTAGAATTATGAATTCAGTATCAAAGCAAATGTGGGAAAAGAAATAACAATGGTCAGTTCTGTGCCACATTGGCCTGACAGCTTTATTTCATGCTTTTCTTTATCCTCTTGGTTCCTTATGCCTTCTCCATTTGCCTGAAATGCAATTTCTCTTAGATCTTTTTTATTATTTTCAAGCCTGTTCTTACAAATGCTTTTCTAATTTTCAATAAGACTAGCCATGGCAGTAAAAAATTTTGGTGCAGATCTGCAACTGCAATGAGTCAGTATACCTGATAACTGAGGACCTGCATTGAAAGTGCTGTTGGCACCCATATTGTGCATGGACAATGGGACAAACTTTGTACTGTAGAGCACGGTCATCTTTTGGATGAGTTTCCGCTGCCTAAAGTTTTTCTGTGTATCTCTTAAAACCTCTAGTGTCTAAGCCGCCATGCTTTATGCAAATGGTAAATAATAACAACAGTAATTGGGGTTGTCAATATTTGTATGTTGTCAGCTGTAAGCTATTCTAGTTTAAGCCTATTATCCAGTTTTGAGGAAACTTATTAGTACATGTACAATAGATTTAGCTAGAAATGTAAGCACAGATTGTTTTGCAGCCTAGCTATTGAATCCTTCAAATCCTATGAAGCTACTCAATTTTGGTATTATTTCTAGCTACTAGGTTTGATTTCTGCTGGAACGTACATGGCTGACTAATGCCTTGAATCATTGGTGCTCCACTAACCTAAATCAAACTGGATTTGTTCTATTTTCAGTCAGTAACCAAATTGTTATGAGGTGTTTGCTAGCTTTCAAACTCAGTAGGTTCCTAAGCAAAATGCAGATTTGTGGCTTCACTCATAGGTTTTTCTTTCCTTTTAGGTTTTTTTTTTTTTTTAATTCAACTTCCATTCAAGGGCAAGTTGCTGGAGCTTTCAGCCTGTTATGATTAAGGCAGATAATTTGCCTCAGCTATAAAACACTCCCTGTAGTGTGGAGGACAGGTTGGAGGGATGCTGGGCATGGGTGCAGCTGCTCCTCTGAGAAGTCAATTGGAGGCAATGGGCTTACCAAAGGATTGTGGGCTACAGCCCCACAGCTCCTCGCCTCCGCAGTCAATCTGCCCATGGAGTTGTCTCCAACAGAGCTACTAGCAACTTTATGTTTCTAGCACCTACATCATAACTCTGACCTCTTCACTTCAGCCTCTTTCACTAAGTCCAGTCTTTTCCTTGAAGCCATCAACCTGTCCTCAGACCTCATTCAGTTCTGGAGATTGGGAGGTACCTTCTGGTGGTGAATGGAGTGAAATCTAGTTGGCGGCCGGTCACGAGCGGTGTTCCCCAGGGCTCGGTTCTGGGGCCGGTTTTGTTCAATGTTTTCATCAATGATCTGGATGAGGGGATTGAGTGCACCCTCAGCAAGTTTGCAGATGACACCAAGCTGGGTGGGAGTGTCGATCTGCTCGAGGGAAGGAAGGCTCTGCAGAGGGATCTGGATAGGCTGGATCGATGGGCCGAGGCCAACTGTATGAGGTTCAACAAGGCCAAGTGCCGGGTCCTGCACTTTGGTCACAACAACCCCATGCAACGCTACAGGCTTGGGGAAGAGTGGCTGGAGAGCTGCCCGGCGGAAAAGGACCTGGGGGTGCTGGTCGACAGCCGGCTGAACATGAGCCGGCAGTGTGCCCAGGTGGCCAAGAAAGCCAACAGCATCCTGGGTTGTATCAGGAATAGTGTGACCAGCAGGAGTAAGGAAGTGATCGTGCCCCTGTACTCGGCACTGGTGAGGCCGCACCTCGAGTACTGTGTTCAGTTTTGGGCCCCTCAGTACAAGAAGGACACTGAGGTGCTGGAGCGTGTCCAGAGAAGGGCAACGAGGCTGGTGAAGGGACTAGAAAACAAGTCTTATGAGGAGCGGCTGAGAGAACTGGGGTTGTTTAGTCTGGAGAAGAGGAGGCTGAGGGGAGACCTTATCGCTCTCTACAACTACCTGAAGGGAGGTTGTAGGGAAGCGGGTGCTGGACTCTTCTCCCAAGAAACTAGCGATAGGACGAGAGGAAATGGCTTCAAGTTGCGTCAGGGGAGGTTTAGATTGGACATTAGGAAGAATTTCTTTACTGAAAGAGTGGTTAGGCATTGGAACAGGCTGCCCAGAGAGGTGGTGGAGTCGTCTACCCTGGAGGCGTTCAAAAAAGGTGTAGACGTGGCACTCCAGGGCCTAGTTTAGGAGTCATGGTGGTGTTAGTTGATGGTTGGACTTGATGATCTTAGAGGTCTTTTCCAACTCAATGATTCTATGATTCTATGATTCTATGATTCTTTCTTCTTGACTGACAGCTAAATCTGTGGCCTTTGAAAAGAAAGGAGGCCCCTATTCATCCAAAATTTCACTGTCTTAGAAAAAGGTGTTTTGCTGTTGTTGAAAAATGGCAATTTCAGTAAATAAATCTGAAGATTATTACAATATTTTGTGATAGATGAAAGGGAAAACAGTACTGTATTTGGTAGAGAGCACATTAAGAGTGAATCTTTCTACAGTTGACTTCTACATCAGCATTTGGCTCAACACTCCTCCAAACTACCCAGCACCATCTCATGCATGCTCTGAAGCATTTACGTTTGCCAGTCTGCCCTGCTCACTTCATGTTGCAGCTGCAGCTAAGGTGCAGGTAGCTGAACTCACGTTTGACAGTTCAGTCTTGTCTAACAATGCCCTGGGCTCATTGTCTACTCATTCTCTGTTGGGTTTTACGCTGCATAAATTGCTATTCAGTCTGCAGCTATAATTTGCACACCCCTGGACAGCTATTAAATTCTCATCTTTCACTTTTGACATAGCTCCATTGTCTTGTTTGTGTTTCAAGAGTAAAATATGAGCAGGCACTGACATTTCTGTATTCTTTCAAGAGTGATACCAGCTAGAGGTAGGAAAATACATTATTCCTGCTACTCTTTAATGCAGTGTTACAATGATTACAAAATTACAGATGTGAAGTTACTTGAAATGGTGTACACTGGGTTTGGATGTGCAAATGATTGGGCAATTTTCAGGAAAAACAAAACAAAACTAAAAAGATTGCACAAAGGCGAAAATGGGCAGGAAATTAGAGTTACCATTTGTCATGGTTTAACCCCAGCCGGCAACTAAGGACCACACAGCCGCTCGTTCACTCCCCGCAGTGGGCTGGGGAAGAGAATCAGAAGGGTAGAAGTGAGAAAACTCATGGGTTAAGATAAAGACAGTTTGATAGGTAAGGCAAAAGCCGCACACACAAGCAAAGCAAAAGAAGGAATTCATTCACTACTTCCCATCAGCAGGCAGGTGTTCAGCCATCTCCAGGAAAGCAGGGCTCCATCATGTGTAACAGTTACTTGGGAAGAAAAAACGCCATCACTCCGAATGTCCCCCTCTTCCTTCCCCTTCCCCCAGCTTCATATGCTGAGCATGACATCACACGGTGTGGGATATCCCTTTGGTCAGTTGGGGTCAGCTGTCTCGGCCGTGTCCCCTCCCAACTTCTTATGCACCCCCAACCTACTCGCTGGTGGGGTGGGGTGAGAAGCTGAAAAGGCCTTGACTCTGTGTAAGCACTGCTGAGCAATAATGAAAACATCCCAGCCAAAACCAGCACACTGTTCTTAAAACTATGCAAAATCTGTGGTTGTAGAGCAATAAAACTGTGGGTTTTTTTCTATAATGTCATGTCTATTCTATTCTGTTTTGCTGCTGTTGAAAAATGGCAATTTCAGTAAATAAATCTGAAGATTATTACAATATTTTGTGATAGGTGAAAGGGAAAACTGTACTGTATTTGGTAGAGAGCAATTACTATAATAATATTTTAGAACATTCCAGTAATAAGTACAGTGACAAAACTAACATCAATCACCTATGCTTTATGCTTTGTAAACTTATCTTTTAGTATCCAAAACATGAACAATATGCCAAGAGTGGGATTTGAAGGGTTGTACAAAGGATTTTGTCAGATTTTCCAAACTCAGGTCTAACAGTTTATACTAATCTCCATGGTTTTAATATAAATATGAAATTATGACCCTAGTTCATGCCTTGGAATAAATCCAGTAATCTCAGTGAAGTTCCACTGGGGCTGTATTTATCTCTGTTGTTTTTCATGCATCCATCTACCTGGTTCCTACTCTGCAGAGTATTATTTTGTATTCTTTGAGGGAAGAGACTGAAAAGCAAAGGAAAGCCAAATAATTGAGGTCTCCCTCCTTATATCCACTGATATTCACACCTCATACATCCTTTTCTCTTACAATTGTTTACTAAACCCAGATCCAGTTGTGTGACTCTTTCACCAGTTTTCCAGATATAGCTGTAGTTTGTTTGTTTGTTTGCCTCATGTTTTTACTCTTGTGCCACAGCCCAATTGGAGTGGTTCTCCCAGGGCTAAATACTTTCTTCCTTCTCCTGTATTTGGCTCAACTACCTTGTCTTCAAAGGCTGCAAATGTAGCAACCAGGCTTGAAGGCTTCAGGCAGAAATATTTGCCATGGAGCAGCGCACCAGACTGGAATTTTGAGTGGCATCATCACCTGCTGCGCCTTTTTACCACTGCCTTTTAAGCTATTTTCCCAGACTCAGTGCCAAAATTTTGTAGAGACATTGCAATAACTCTGTCTGCAAAAATGAGCCTTCTCTAAGTTTTGGATGTGTCAGAGGCCAAGAGAAAGGATGTATTTCTGAAGTACCCAGTGCAATAATTTCCTTCTCTTAGTCTTGTGCCGTATGATGCTTCCCACAATATTTACTGCTATTTTTTAAAGAGTTTTATTCAGTTGGCTATAGAATGCCAAGGACACTTTTATGCTCTGGGTGGGTGAAAAGGGGAACCATTACAGTAAATACTAAGAATCCAATTCTTGAGCTAGGATTGCATGGAATTTGGATAAAGTATTAAGAATAGATCCATAGAAGAAATAATAAAACAAAACAGTTCCTATCCATATTTAAATATAGTCACATTTAAAAGCATATGGATAGATCTTATATGTTTGTGTGAATGGTTATATGTGTCCGTATCTTACTGTCTTGCCATTATGAACTGTCACATATTTCCAAGCAGTCCCTGCATGTATACATATTCCAAACATCTTAAGAATCTAATCAAATAAGTAACTTTGCAGCCAAAGCACTAAAAGACATGCCGCATGCTTTACAGTTGGCAGAAACTATTTATTCTTTCAAGTTGTTTTTTTTTTTTTTTAAATGAAAGTGATACAGTATCATTGCAATCAGAAAATGTATGCTCACTCTCCAGTTTTGCAGTTCATCTGCACAGGCAAGGAGCGATGCTCCATTAAACAAGAACAACCAGTGTATTACAAAACTCATCTTTTCTTTCCAGAAAACGAGAAAGCTTCAATTCATAGAAGTGTTTTCATTGTGGGTTTTTGCCCTTGTGATTAATGCAGACACATGGGAAGATGGAGACAGATACAGATTTCAATGGCAGGCTGCAACAGCTGGTTTAACGTAGCAATAGCAACATTTTATAGCTCTGAGAGCCTGGTAATCAGTTGGTGTAATGAAAGATGTTGCTTCTCCCTGCAAATACTGCCTTGCTTAATACAGTAACAGGGTCCAGCACAGAATTTATATAGCATCAGTCTCACAACAAGCTTTCTGAGCTAAATGTATCTTGGCCTACAAATAGGGTTCAGTTTAATCTCAAGAGTGAAATAAGGTGTCGAAGTGGGTTTCTGGAAACATTTCAGGCCATTGTTTCTGGTAAAACCCAATTTCTTCTCTAGTCTTTTACTTCTTTAATCTACATTGAACACCAGTTACAAGTTATGATGAGCTAAACATTCCTGTCAACCAAAGATTACTAATTCTTAAATCCAACGCTTAAACATGCCAATACTGAACCTAACAGGAAAATTCCTTACAGATACTGCCCTTCATCTTCCAAAACCAAGCCATCATTGACCAGCAATCAGTAACAGCCTTCATTCTGCAGCCACAGGAAGGTCAGAGAAGTCACAAGAAATAAGAGGATTAAAACATCTGCCTTTTTTTAAGGCAGACGTATTGAGAGATCAGAAGGGAGCAAATAAGTTCCCATCCCTTTTGACTCTTAATGGGATGGTGAGACTTTCCTCCCTCCATGAGAAAAAATCTATTCACTTGCACTCTCTAGAGCTACTATATCTCAATTCATAGAAAATGGGAGTGTGCGTGCACTGGCTAGCTCAGGGGCCCGAAACCCAAAACTTCTAGGGAGAGTTTGATCTACTGCCCAAGCAGAGATTGACTACGTAATCCCAATGCAATAAATCTGCTGCTGTTCCAAAGAGTGGGATTTACAATGCATGCTCATGCCAGCTTTGTTGCACATGCCAGGAAAGCCTCAGAACTACAATGAATGTGTTGAAAATAGTTACAATCTCTACAAGCTGTAGACATCTCAATTTCTGGACCAATGGCAGCCTATGAAGGATGGCCCAATGTTCCTGTACTTAAGCAAAGTAAATAGACTACGGGCAGCGACAGCAGAAATTTCCATCAGAAATAGATCTACAATGGGAAAGGGAATCCTTGATAAGAATCTGTATAGGTAAGATTTTGGAGTAGAGATAGGAAAAATGCCCAGGGGGGGTACATTTTGCCTCTACAGTTCCCTTCCTCTCTGAAAACGGCTCATTCCTGTGACTCTGAACAAAGTCCTGGTCATATGGGAAAGAGAGTAAAGTACTTTTAAATGAAAAAAAATTCTTAGCTAATTTTTTTTTTTTCTTTATATCTTAAAAAAATCAGAAAAACAAATTTTCATTTTAATAACCAACATTTTTTCAAGGCCGAGGTTTTAGTGGCAGCTTGGGAAGTTCCCCCTGAAAAAACACACTAGAGTGAAAATGTTTGCAGTTTCTTCAAAACCTCCTGTGGAAAACAAATTATATTTTTCTTAACCTGTTGTAGCCACTATTTTAAAATTTCTGGGACTATATTTACCCTAGAAGCCATTGTTGTGTCCTGTTGTCTTTAGCTATAAACTGACCTCACTTTCTAACTAATGACACGTTGCAAAATACTGCAAATACTGTTGAAATTTCAAGTGCTGTACAAGTTTTCCTCCTGCATTCCTTTTGCAGCACCTTTGGGACAGGCATTACACTTTTCTGCTTATGACCCAGGCTCATGCCTACTGCTTCATTTAACTACCTTTGGGATTAGTATTTCTGCTCCATTCTCTTGGGCACTCCCAACAATTATTATTCCCAAAGGAACAGTTGCAGTCATCTCATTCATAAGGTTTCAATTAAAAGTCCTGAGGGAGGACATTGGAAGAGGTGTTTTATTTTAAAAGCATTTAACCACTGCACAACTGCTGCATTCTGAAGAACTCCCTGCCATTCCCTCCTGGTTCTTTTTCCATCTTTTAGTCTATCATCTCGGTCTCTAACTCTGGCATGCTCTGGCAAACTGCTTTTTATTGCAGTACACGTGTGCAATCTTTTTGGTGGATTATATTCTGTGATGTATTCGTGCTACTAACATTAGATATCTAACCTCTGCGCCTGGATTAGGGGACTAGTCTGACTAATGTATCCCTGTAGGTAATGGAAAGAAATAGGCTTACCCAGAGGGAAATGCAGGACAGGAGCGTATTCCCAGTTCTCTGATTTGGGATTCAGTATTCATTGAGGGTAGCAGAGGGGTGTGCAGCTGTTAGCTCATCAAGCAGGCAGTTCACCGCAGCTCTTGCAGGGCTGTTACATGAGTAGCAGAGCCAGGATGGCAGGGTGATGCTGGGGACTTCAAATTCCTGGCCACAACTGTCAGGAAGACAGTACAGGCAAGTAAGACCAGCTCCATCTCATTAAGGAGAAATGGTTTCTTGTCCTTTTCCGCTCATGAGTGATTCCTAATCTCCCTTTACCTCTGAAAGACATATTGCATGTACACCATGGCTCTAAGCCATGGGAATATTTTGGTGTATGATTCATAGATCCAGGATATGGGTCACCCCTTCTGGTAAAGGACTGTGAAGAGACCAGCCTCCAAATTAAGGTGTTTCATTGCCTAAATTTGGTATGTGAATATTACCTGCTCCCTTTCACCTTCATGTTACTGAACAGTTCAGTTCCTATTTTGCTGGGAATGATGTGAAGGAGTTTTGAGCCCAATTTCTAATATACCAGGCCTTATTTTCTTTCTTTGTTATGATTTCTGCTTTGCTGGAGATCAGAAACCTTGGAGCTTTGTTTACTTCATATTGTATATTTATTATTTTTATTAATATTATTTTTATTTATATTATTATCATCGCCATTATTATCATTATTATAATTATTATTATTAAGCAGAAGCTGACCACCCGTTGCTATAACTGCAAAATACAAGTGTCTCAGAAATCATCTCCCATGGCAATCATACAGCATCAGAACTCCTAAAATGTAGTCAACATCTAAGCTGAATGCAGAAACTGGGAATTTTATGAGAGTCTGAAAGTTTACATTTCCATTGTTTATTAAAGAATGTGGATGTACTAAGCATCAGAAAAATGTTGAGTAAAAGACTAGTTTATATACTGATGCTCACAGATAAAACAATATCAGCCATATTTTAAGAGGCAGATTTATGTCAATTGTAAAATAGTTGGGAGCAATAATAAGATGTCATGTGTTGCTAAAAAAGAACAAAGAATAAATCCCACATTTTTAACATTTTCAATCAAATTACTATTTCTTTAAAGTATTTTAACAACAAATATTCCATCAACATTATGTCAATATGGTCATATTACTCATCTCAGTTCTCGTATGTTTTGTTTATGATCCACGAAAGAATTATCCCTATCCAAACTGATTTTAATTGAATTACAAAACAAAAAGAGCCTTTTCTAACTTTCTAACCTTCCTAACAAACCAGAATAGGGTCAAAGAGATTTGAAGAGTCATTGAAGAATATGTTTGGATTTACTTGAGATAGACTCAGGGGAACTTTGTTCCAGACGGTAACCTTAACCTTTTACAACAGCCTATCTGTGGTAGTCCCTTATTACAATTAGATCCATATCTACCCAATATTTTGGTGGTCAGGAATTTCCTGGTGTCATACCACCTATGATAATTTATTTTACATCATTTATTGTGAATACATGTAATAGCAGAGGAAAGGAATTTAATTTCAGTTTCTCTCATTTGTCCGTGAAGTTTTTTTGAAGTATATTCAGCGTAAATGCTTCAGAAAACAGCAGAAAGCAGAAAACATCCTCACACTTAAGTGTTTTTTAGCAGTTTAAATGTTAACACAACCACTTCATTTCTATTTTGATTTTCAATTTTTGACCATAAAGAATTGAAGAGCAGTTTTATGCCAACGGCTGGTTTTAAATATATTAAGGTCACTTGCATGTCTAACTATGAATTGTGTGCACAAAAAGACACCAAAGTATTCATGAAACATTAGTTGTGCTTAGTATTATCTATATTTCCAGTTAGGTTGACGCAATAAAGCAAATGAAATGTAGCTTGCACAAGTCCTGAAAACAACATTATGTTTCTAATAGCCAAAAAAAATACCATATTTACCATATTTAGGCTATATAACAAGTATTTATTTTTATTTCATGGAATACCTAATATTGTAGGGATCATAGCTGTTCACTTTTTAATACAGGCCACCACTCCCTGCATGAATGTCTTATCTAGATCATTACCAGACCCTATATTCCTACATAATATAGATAAAATTGATCCATGTTCACACCTTTAATATGATATTGTACAGACCTTCTCCATTTCAAATGTCAAATATAACTTTTTTAAAAGCGTGAGAGAAATTACCTCCTTCACCACCACCCCTACTAAACTGAATCAACTTACCTTGAATATTGTAATTTTCAAGTAATTTTCAGGCTGAGATCCATGGATACCTTGATGTTTGTGGTCTATTTCCAAGGGATTTTTGTAAGATAACTAAGGAAAGTAAGAGGAGTGTCAATAAGCTAAAATTCTCTTCAGAAGGTTTAGCCTATCTGCTGGAAAGTTTTACATGCTTCTCAAATTAGGAAAAAAGGTTGAAAATTGCCTTATAGATGGATTTGATGAATTACAGAAAAGCATTAACACTTCTGAAGAAGCCCTGCTGCAAATAGTATTATCAATTTTTTCCTCTTATAGAAACATTTCGTTTCGAGGTACAGGCACATTGCAAATGCTGTTTGTAGTTTCATTTTTTTTTTCTTTACATTCAGATATTACTTTTTTTTTCTTAGCCAAATATTTCTGCACACTGTATTTTCGACTGCATGCTTAAGGTGCTTCCATTTCTCCCACTTGACAATTATTTTGTGAATGTAGTGAAGTTTATATTTCCCATAAACCGTTATATCAGTGGCTGTGCACATAATTTTAATTCAAAGAGTACATTATATTTTTATAATTAATATACTACATTCAAAATTTCTTATAAATTTTGGCCTGGTTTTTAGTTTACAAATGGTTTACAGTAGCAAACATTATTTCTTGTAACATTTCTTTGCATGTTGCACAAACCAGAGTTCTCGATTTTTCAGGCATTAGCATTTCCCTAGAGATCCTGTCTTGATAAGCCACTCTTCAACTGGAATAAACAAAATACATTGTGACTGAAAATTCTGTGCTGATGGCATTAGCTCCAACTCAAGACACAGGCCTTAAATCATAAAAAAAAAAAAAAAATAAAAAAATTAAAGAATCTGTTTTTATAAAGCCTTTTCTTCCACCATAATGAACATTTGCCATTTCCTGTTTTCAGTTATCAGTGTTAAGCCTTTCCTCAGACCAATTTGTTCATATTTTTAACCAGTTTGGCTTTATGGAATTACTCACACCACTGTTGGAATACAACCTGGACATATAATTTTCTTTTTAACTACTCTATCAGGCAGAAATGTTCCTTTTTTTTTTTTTCTTTTTAATCTTTGTCAAATTATTATTTTTCCCTACAAACTTGAGAAGCTCTTGGTATGGAGCACTTTAAAATCATCCTTCTGTCTCTCTCCTGCCTTCTGCTAAGAGCAGCTTTGGAAGCACAATGAACACATACATGTGTGGGCACCAAGTGTCTGTGGAAAATGAAGCAGTGCTTCTGTCTAGCACAGAGACAGTCAGTCTGGGAAGGTGCACCCCTAATCACGGGACACTGCTTCATCTTTCCTTGGTGACATCTGTAAGGCTATGTCTTCCCATTACAAAACATCCCACTTCAGAGACTGCTAGCACAGATGAACACATTCATTATACCGTGGCTGTTTGGAGTGTGGCGTGGGGAGGAAGGATTGCACAGCCCTCGATCCTTCCCTGTTACAGTCAATGGATAGAGACAATCTATCTGATCTAATTAAAAAGTTAGCTTGAGAATGAGTTGAATTAGGCTCTAAATTTTCTTTTTTTCTTAACTATGCCTCCAATTAATCTATAATGATTTCCTAATACCCTAGTTATCCGGAAGTCTGAGGGCTAAGGTTGGCTTATCTACCTACTTAGTACTCCTTCAATAGCCTTGTAAGAGATTATAAGACATGCTCAGGTATGCATGTAAACCTTTGAATAGATTGTGTGCCTCTAGAGCAATAGCTGGAGCTTTACTAATTGGATAAAATTGAAAAGCTCTGAACATCTTAGTCATGGACTTGAGTCAAGCACCCAGGTTCCAAATTTGACTGGAAACTGCGAAATTGACCCACCTTTACATAGATCTTGACATGGAACTTGAAAGAACATTTTTTTTGCACTTAAGGTCTAGACCTAAGATTTTTTGCTTGAGTTATGTTTCTAGTGAACCTTCTCCTGACGATTTTCATAGCCTGGACATGTGTTGAAGGACTGGGACTGCTTCTGATCTTATTCGGCAACATAGTGCTCTGTGATGAAATAAGTTTCTGATCAGCCAGATGAGGGCACCTGGTTTTGAAGTATGCTGCGGTTTCCTTCCTTTTGGCATGACTGATTTTCCTTTCAATGGAAACCAACATTGATGGTAGTGGGAAGGTAATAAATTTGGGACCTTGTTCGACATATAGCCAAGAGGCAGTTAGCGTACATATCTGAACCTAAAAGCTGGAAATCCCAGAGTTTATATATAGTCTGTGATGTCAGTCTAAAGATATTTTCAAGGACTACAGCAATGACTCATACTCCTTACTTCACCCTGGTTTTCATCTAAGCTAATTGGTATGTGAGAAATACTACAACTTTAACTTTGTTAGCAACCTCTTCATGTAGAGAGTATCAGATGGTGCAGACATCTTAGCCTGTATTTTTCCTTTGATATAAACACCAACAAAACCAAGAAGTCTTATTATATTTTTTTTGTTAGAAAATATGTAGCAGAATAAAATGTGACTTAATGCTCATATTAAATGCAGCAATTCAACGGTAAATCAGGTCCAGTCATTCAGAACTCATCACAAGCTGACCATTATGTCCCTTTCATCACAATCAGGGAAAGAAAAGCCTTGAGAATGATATTGACCAGACTTAGAGCCTTAATGATAATGTTTCTTAAAGCACTTAATCAGGCATATTTTGTTGTAGGACAACTCCATTAAAAAGACATTCAGAGTTGTACGGTGCTTTTCAAGTGGAATCCAGTGAATTTCTGAGAAGAATATATGCTTAGGAGTATCTCATTTTGTCCTGGATATTTCACAAAACCTCTTTGAACTCTTTGGAGTTATCATATGGATAAAATTCATCCTATTCCTGTTACACACAAATATAAATCAGATAAAACTACTGAGAAACTGATGGCACAGATCTTTAGCTGGTTCCTGTCAGTGTAGCTCACTGAAGTCAATGGAGCTATACCTACTTGGAGTCAATCTGGTTCCATTATTTGTTTTTATCACTGAATACATATGTATTACTGCAAATGAATTTCCAATTATCCAGTTGTACATGTGCTATTTATTTGTCCTGCAGCATCCAACATAGTATATAACCTTTCTGCCCTTAATATTGCTAAAGGCAACTGATAACAATGAGGCTATTCTTAAGGAAGAGCTACTAGATTTTGAAAACATTTCACTGAGTAATTTTCACTGTTGCATCTTTTATAACAAATAAGTCTTTATCATTCTAAACCATGTTTTGCACAATAAACCCCTTCTAGAATACACCTGAGTTATTTATTGTAGAACTCCCGCTAGCCTCCAAGTACGCAGTGATAATATATGAGACTAAAGCTCATTTAGTCCAGTATCTCTTCTGTAACAGCTAGCAAAAGTGAATGCTTAATGAAAGAATATAAAAACCAGGAAAAGTGCAGGTCGCCAAGACTATCCTCTTTTCAGCACCAAGTAAAGCCAGGTCTGTTCCCCTGTGCATCAGAAAACAACAGCAAATCAAAAATAATGCTAAAGACTGGCTGAGTTTTTTGGAAAGGACATGCCAGTCTGGTATCAGTTGTTTTCCTCCCGTTCCCCATTCTTACCTAGAACCCAAATGCTAAGACTTTCAGCGGCAAAATGAGCTAAAGTAGTCCTGAGGCCGAGCTGACTTGTACTAGTTCTAGAAACATCACCCTGTCCCTGTTCCCTCACAGTCCTCTGTGCACAAAAGTATCAGGCCTGATTCATAGTCCTACAAAGTTTATAGCAGCGTTTGCTATCATGTCATTGACTGCCATGAGATGAACTAAGTAAATTTATAAATATGTGCAGGATAGTGAAATCATTCAGTTTGGTTTTACCAATGTTGACAGTGCTTTGCTCTGAAGCTAAGCAGAGAAAGAAGATGGCATGTATTGTGTCTTGTATAGTAACATCATGATGCGGAAGAAAATGCAAGTATGCATTTTGTTACTCACCAGGGTATTCCAAAAGTGACTCACATTGTCTTTAAGGTTAAAATATTCATCCATTTTACATTGGAAAGAATAACAGAAAAGCACACCTATTTTCAAGGTGAATATAATTGCCGTATTTGCTGCTGTTTTGAGAATTTCATTGTATAAGAAATCAATCATCTTTTACATATGGCAAAGAATATTTCAGGAAAAGAGAAATGCACAGAACTTATTTATTAACTTGTTTTTCAGCTCTCACTGAACATGTGTGCAGGGTGTGAAGAAACACAAACATAGACGAAAGATCAAAAGAGGAGGAAAAGAAGCTCCCCACCCAGCCTGTCATGTCCAAAACAGCCAAAAATATTCCGGGATGACTGCACATCCCTCTGTTTTACTAACTTTGTAATGCAACAGCCTGCGAGACAATGTAGTCAAACTTCTTTCGTGTCAGTCCTAGCATGAGAGGGGAGAAGGCAATTTAAGGCAATTCCCTTGGACCAAGAATTGGTAGGTTATGTTCTGTCTCACCACCTCTACCCTGGTCACTGTCACTCTTCCCTTTCGTCCTGGCCCCTCTGTCCTTTGGTAGCTGCTGCCACCTGGGCATGGCTTGCACACTGCTGGGAGGGAAGGAGTGTCAAGCCTGGCAGCAAGCAACACGTGAAGAGGAGAAGAAAGAAAATAGCTGAGATGAATAGCAGCAAGGATTGTACTTGCTTGAAGGCCTGAAACAACTACTGGTGGCCCTAGGGGCCTTATTATAACACAGTGCCATCTTCATGGACAGTGGCATTATTATACAGCTTTTCATTAACCACGCAGCTACTCAATCCTGTATTGTTTGCTTCTGATAGTGTTAGGAGCCTGTAAAATGTGATGTATGCAGTGTGTTAGGCTAGGATGGAGCAGCAGTTGTACTGTGTTTAACATTCCTGTTGTCAAACAAACAAACCAGACAATGCCAAAAATGCAACTTGCCCTAAAACACAAACTGCAGTCATTTGACATTGTAGCTTCTCATTTTTTAAAAACACAGACATTCAAGTACCAAAAGAGATAAATCTTAGTGTGTAAACCTTTTACTTTTCCCCCGGTAAAAGTGCTTGGGGAGGGTAGCAAAGATGCAGTGGAAAAATATTGCAAATCAAATGGACGGCCTCTTCAGCCTGTTTTGTCATTTTCATGGCTCTCATTGATCAATATGTGCTCTAAAAAAGAGAACATTTGGAAGATGTGATTCAGAGCACTGCTTGAAGGCCTAGAGTGGGTTCAACGCTTGGTTCAAACGTGCTGGCAGTAAGGACTGTAGCTTGCTCTGCACGCTCTGTAGTCTTAATGCAGGGGAAGCAGAGAGAGTCTGTCTGTCTCCTGAGCTTTTCCTCTCCTCCAATAAATACATCTTTACTGTTAACTTGATAACATTACTGAATACTGAACCAGGCATCCAAAAGCCTGTAGTTTAACACTGATACAGCTTGATGCTGTGTACTCCAGGTATATTGATGTTGTATACTCCAGGCGTAGCTGCATTTCAGCAGTGAACTGAAGAAAGTGTTGCTTATACTGGGTATTGTTACAGTTGTTGTTTCTAATTAATGAAAATCTTGGTCTTATCCAGACTCTAAAATCCAAGATCCCTTTACTGAGACTGAAGTGTCTCAGTATAACCTACTCTTCAAAAATAAGTGCCCTAGGAATAGGAAATGGGAGTTGTATTTGTTCCCCTTCAGGCTTCTCATTCAAATGGATGAAAAGTTGTTTTTAATTAAATGCACAGAGAATAAAATACTTTTTAAAAGGATCTTTAAAACAATGCTGTTTAAGACAAAGAAAGAATACTCCCTGTGGCAAGTTTCACACTCAGACGAAGATTCCTAATATTTGCAATATCAGCAAACAACACATTCTGATGAGTAACGGTTTGGTAGACAGCTCAGGACTTTAAAGGAATGAAAACCAGTTTTGTTTTGTTTAGTGAAGAAAGCTTTTAATTTCTTTTTTGGTCTAAATAGAAGCTTTCATTTCTTTTGAAATTTTCCATTTTTTTCAGTGAAATTCAGGAGAAAATACCATGCCATTCCCTAAAAAACAAACCAAAACCATTTCTTTATTTCCAAACGTACTGATTTTTTACTGAAATAGATTTCAGATGTGAAATAATAGAAATTCCCTTCAATTTTCTGTTCAGAGGAGTAGAACATTAACTTCCTAATTCTGAATGGAATGAAGCTTGAATTATTAACCTAAGGCTAAGCCAGGTTGTTAACCTCAGATAAGTAATATTTTTGCAGTCTCTGAGAACCCACAAAAGAATTAGAGCCCTTTATAAGTGGAATACACTTCTGGTTTAGTAGTGACCCCATTGGTGTCTGTGCTGCAATATGAACACCCTGCAAGGCGTACTGTATTCACAGGATGAATTTCAATGCCTGAGCTTGTGCAATTCATTGGCAAAAACTGCAAAAATTAAAGCAGTTCAAATGGCTTGCGTTTTGTTGGGGGAAGGGTGAATACACAGTATCGTGTCATGCGTTTTCATTTATTTCAGTGAGTAATATATGTGTTTCAGGGCTAACCCATACAAGAAACAACTGATGTAAAATGTGATGAAAAAGGAACATTACAGAAAAATTCTTTGTTATTTTATAAGCCAGAGGACAGACTAGTCTTTCTGTTCTTAGAAAAGACTGAGTGAGAGAGAGAGAATACTTCAAGTTGTGAGGACTGTAACCTTAAACTGAATCAGTAATTAAAAAAGGTTAAGTAAGCCCTTGGGGCAGGGACTATCTTTTCATTATAGCCTTGTACAGTGCCTGCCACAGCAGGGTCCCTCCTTTCCATCGGGAATTCAGCGCGTTGCTGTGATGCAAGGAGTAAAACCAAAACCAATAACGCTGGGGAGGAAAAAAACCCAGAAAACCAAACAACACTTAATATGCAGAGTCTCTTTCTTTCTCTGGTCTTCACTACACTGTGGATTAGAGGAGAAAGCCCAGCCACAGAACCGCAGAAATATAACATTTGATGGATTTGAGCTGTGAAGCTCAAATCTGTGAGGCATCTGTTGCTGCTGTAAACTCCATAGCCCCACTTGCCTCAACCAGGTGGAAAATACTTCCATTAGCAGAGGGTCAGCCCTGGAGTCTCTCTTACTGTCTGTATCCATCACATCAAGAAATCACATGCAGAATGATGCATTGTGGATGAAGGATTGTTTCATAGCTGGAAATTTTGTTGACCAGGTTAAAACCAAGGAAAATAACACTTTTCTTCTGCAGTATGTTTCAACAGAGACCTTGTGTGAAGTCCATTACTATGCTAGTAAACCATTCTAGAAACAGACATATCAAAGAAAAGAGAAATAAAAAGAGAAGAAAAGAGAAAAGACTAAAGGGAAAGGGAGAAGGAAAGGAGCTGTAGGTGATATTTTATGGAAGTTTTTCCTGTCTGAAGTGTGTAGGATCAGGCTTAATCTGGAACAGGCACTTGTGTTCGGGACTTTTAAATTCTAGCAGCACTGAGAAACAGATTTTCCTGTATGCTTTGCTATGTATGAAGGACCCTTAGACTCAGACTCAGGATGAGAGAATAGGGAAATTTTCCATCATGGAAAGATATACTCTTCTCTCAGTTTCTTCAGTAGCCATCTGTAAATGTTATGCAACATCGGTGACCTACAAGGTAGGAGTGTGAAAAGCCTGCCCAAGGCTTGACAAAATGACTATCTCCAAATTCTGCCAAGGAAGCAGGTGTAAAGTCCTACAGGCAGAGCAAATATTGTCTTACCTATGCTATTTCCTTGCCTGAGTTTGCAACTAATAGGGTCTATGGTGGTAATGAGACCTACTAATTATAATCCTAATTATTTTAGACGCGGCAAGCTGTAGCACTTAAGAGTCAGGATAGAACACGTGGACTAATAACAAAAATGGTATACTGACATGATGGACATTTTTTGACACTGACATCAATGAACCCTTTAATGGAAGTCCTTTGAAATTCTCTGTGATGAAGTGGGTTGACACCTTCTTCTATGGGAGAGGCAGTCCCTGCTCCCTTAAATGGTAGACTCAGAAATACCAGGGTTGAAAAGCCTGCTTCCTGTGTCCCAAACAGCATATTCCTGTGGACTAGACAATGCATCCCTCAGTTACTTTGTACACAGTTTAATTTCTGCCTGCAAAATTTTGATCATTTACACCAACACCACAATAATTTTCTTTCTTTTTTTCCTCCCGGCCTTACTTGCAAGAACTTCTTGTCAAAACTCTTTCTTTATAAGTAATAAAAACAATATACATTTCTTATGCCTATTTTCTCATTCTCGTATTATGCTCTTTTGTTTTTTTCCCGTTTGTCCTGTTTATACTAATAGCAAAAAATAAACACCCCCCGGAATATCTGACATCAATGGTTGTTGCTCTTGAATATCCAATATCAGATTTCAGTATGTGGCAAATAAGCTTTACATATCAACTAAACATTCTTTGGTGAGCAGATTGCGTCTTCTAGATTATATCAGATGAGTTAGCAAGCATACTGAAACATACTGAATTTACTTTCTTCTTGAGTAATTAGAATTGGAGCTACCAACTTTTTGTGATTTTGCCGAGGATCTGTTTCCGTATAGCAGATGCAAGCAGCATCGCCTAGATTGTTGTGTCTTCAGATGACAGTAGTAGTCTTGTGCTCAGAGAAACAAGATCCATACTTACAGTGATCCTCAGGGCATGTGTATTTTCATTGGCCTATGGTGATGGGGGGGCAGTTACTTTGGACGTGAGATTCCCCTGAGATCTTATGCACTGCCACAGAAATAAATAGAAGCTTTGTCCCAGACCTAAGAAAAAACCCAAGAATGTTCTCGCATTTTGGCTTTTAGAATTCGATCTCTGCAGTAGAGTCTGTATCCCTGAAATACAATTATAAGGGCTTCCTGTACAACACCCAGGGGTATTATACAACCCTTAACAAGCTGTGTGACAGCTAGTGTGCAGAGTGGGGAGCCCCATAAGGGCGCCTGCAAGAAAGCGCTCATAGGGGAGAGGCCATAAGCCCCTTCCCACGCTACATCAGAGCCCTAACCCCTCAGCTGCAGTGCTAACCAGATATCTGAAGGAGACACTGATAGAAAAACACCACTCTTCTATTTTAAAAAAAAAAAAAAGTGATAAACATCATCAACTTTCACTGAGAGCATTTTTACTCAGCGGACTCCCAAGACACTTACTGGCACAAGCTGCCCAGATAACTCTGGCAGTAAAATGATTTGTTTGTGCATCCAAAGTGGGAGTTAAAGGTAAACTAGCCATCGGTATGCTTGACACTGAGCTGCTAGGGATCTGAAGAACCTGTGCTCTTGGGTGAACTGAAATATTAAATACTGATGGTATGTGTTGAGTTTAGGTGTCTGAAACACAAATGGCAGGAAGGCAGGGAGGGATAAAGGGATCATGATTTTTAGACTCAGCTCCCTCAATTTTGCTGGTGTGGCATTAAGAACTTAGGGTTATTGCTAGGTTTGTACCTCTGTCCTTTGTTTAAGTGAAAGTCCATAAACATGGAAATTCCAGTTTCCTTTAAATCAGTTCACATACTTTGTCTGTAAGAAGCCCTGCTACTTACACAGTGTGCTGACTGTGAGGTGAGTCACCATGAGAAGCTTTAAAATTAGGTATTAATCAACAAGCTTTACAAGCCCTAATTACTAGGTACCTGTGAAGCTGGTACTGCATGGATGATGGAGACAGATACACATCTCTCCCATTTATTCCAGCGAACACAACTAGGCGTGGCTAAGAACAAGCTAACTCATTTGCTTATATTAGAAAGCTAATATTGAGGTACCCAAGCTTCTATACCTCAAAGGAAAAAGTTTTATTATCTTGGAGCCATGTTGTAATGGATTAGGTGAAGACACAGTAAGCAATGGGTTAATTGAGAAAAGAGTATGTGTTCAGTAATGAATTCTTTACCAGTAACATTCAGGTGTCTCAGCAGCATGTTGCACAATGACTGTGTTTCTCCCCATGGAAATCATTCAATGTATACACTAACCTGCTCTGGCTTCTTTTGACTCTCTCTTTTTATGATACTGTCAAAGAGGAATAACTTAGCATCCTTTGTTGTCTGAATGTCTAAGCTAATTGCAGACAGGCACTAAAGCTGTATTTGCTGACTTGGTTTTTGATGACTCAGCTTTTTCAGCATTTAATGAACTTCTTTAAAATCAAGAGTACTAAGAGATGGTTTTGCATACAGAATGTATCTGACATGACTACAGAACTGTTATTTATCTGGTGGGTTCTACACCACTTATACATGATTCAGAAAGCAAAGGAAAAAAAATCAGCCTTATCAATGGCCGTAACCCCGGGGATATCGTCTGTATATCCTTATACAACAGGATTTAAATTTCAGTCACCATATTCTGTCCAGAGGCATAGTCATAGCTGGCACAAAAAACCAGAAGGTTAAATCACTCATATAGTATACTTGGGTCTTAATTAGTATTATTATTTTCCTTATTCTACCTCTTAGAATTCATTTTTTTACTCCTCAGGGATGCAAAGCGTACCAAAGGTAATACAGAGGGACATAAATGTAAAGGAGAGCCTAGATCATACCTGTCCTGTTCTGCAACCCAGAGAACATCAGGTGTGCAGTGGGAAGGTTCTCTTAAATGAAGAATGCTAACTTGTGCATTTCTCTCGGGATGAGAGGATTCCTTGTTCTAACGCTCTTCATCAGGCGGTTGGATGTGCTGGAGACTCTCACAGTTAGCTTGTGTGTATGTAGTGATGGAGCTAAATGTTATTATATTTCTTTTCTTCTCATTTTTAAAATGACGCTTGTGGAGACAACTGGATGACTCCGTAGATAATATTTGTAAATCTCAGGAAGATTCTGATGTGAAAATTCCTTAGACGTAATGTTCAGGGAATGCTTTGTGATGTGTTTAACAAAAGAAAGATAGGAAGGTTTAAGGAAAACAATATTGATAGTAACTCTATCTTTGCCTCACTCTGCTTCTGAAAATGGCTGTGTTTTATTTGCAGAGTAGACTGCAAGAAATCCCAGTCCCTCCTTCCCTTCCTCCCTTCCTTTTGTTCTTCCATCCTTCCTTCTGTCCTTCCATCCTTTCATCCTTCTGTCCTTCCTCCCTTTATCTCTTTCTCCCTTCCTTCCTTTTCCTCCTACCCTAAGCTAAATGGAGAACACAAGAGGAAGACGAGCCTCTCTCCTGGGGTCTGGGAGCAGGAGGAGAGCTCCTGCACAGGGGTGAGTGGGTGTCTTACAGCCAGGCATGCAGGTGGCATCAGGGAACAGGTAGGTGTTTGCCTCCTCTCTCACTGAGACAGGGGAGAGCTAAGCCAAGGGAAGAATATTGTAATTTGCTGCTGGCTCCATCCACAGAAAAAGTCTAACTATTTTCTTACCCATCCAGGTAAGAGGAGCTAAGAAGCCGGTTGTGCTTTTGTATTTTCTCCACAGAGTCCCTTCCCTTTTTGGTTCTTGGCTTCTAGGGCTACAAAGCCTGCTCCTCCACAAAACTTGTGGCAGAGCCACAACTGAGTCCATTAAAAATATAACGACTTGCCAAATACATGCATTTTGGCTTTAATCACAGTCATCTGAGTTATAAAGAGTTCCTTAAATCGGCAGGGTTCCAGCTCTTGAGATACATGTATATTATTAAGAAATATATGAGGAGCCTAAAATGGATTTTGTAATGAAAATACGCAAGCCACTATAATTGCAGTGATACTAGCTGGTGTCATTGTAATGTCATGCATGCTTATTCTTACATGGCAGCCACAATGTGACATAATTTACAGCAAGTGGAGGATTTGTAGTGTGCAAAAAAGAAATTGAAGACACACTGCTTTGTGAAAACAAATCACAAACTATTATTCTCTGCTTAATCTATTCTGTACTTTCTGTAGTTCATTTAATTACCAAGGATTATTGTCAATCTCATGTTTTTGCATCCTGAAAAGGGCAAGTGCAGTTTGAGAAAGCAAATGAAACACTCCTAACACATTTTAATTCTCCTAGAAGCCTCTAAGTGTTGGCATTGAAGGAGTTTTCTCTAGTGTGAAGGCTTACAGAAGGAGTATAATTGTGGGTCTAATGTTACACAGCTTTCTGGAGAAGATGGTTTGCTCAGTCATTTACAATTCCATTATTTTCTTATTGTTATTACATGAGAAGTACTACTTAAAATCATCTGCTTCGTTAGCATCATGGATTATAAGATGAAGTAACTATCCATTCTGCTGTAACAGCCTGAAGACTTCCTCTGTATGGATTCATGTAATTTCATTTTTAAGTAACATAATTCCCAGAAATGTGTCTAAGTATGAAGATTCAGCTGACAACGACGTCTCTGGGTGACTTTGCAGGGTGAAATAATTACAACTTCGTGTGTTTCTTTCTTTGAGATGCGAAATAGCAAGGTGCTATTTCAGAAACTGCAGTGAAAAGCTTTTTTATGACAGAAATGCTCACTATCCTTCATACTAATCCTAGTTATAACAATATGGAGCACGAAGTACAGATGTAAGACATTCAGTATGCTACCAAGTCAATCACTTGTTTTGAGTAGATTCTATTGTGTTTATTGACGTTTGGCCATTTACATGAAATTGCTTATCACTTCAAAATTATATTGTTTGTAAAGATTGGATCAGGTACCTGAATACATTTCCCCATTATTCATCAATTTTTCATTAAAATTTCAGAAAGACATTCCTGGATCTGTCTTGACAAAAATTATTTTATAATCTAGCTGTTCAAAAGTAGCCATGTCATGGTCTCATAGTTGAATCTATGCCTTCTTAATATTTGTCTTAAAAGTTAGGAAATACGGGTTGGAAATCCCTCAGTCGCAGAATGAGCCCTGGACACAGGCCTGTGAATTGTGAGTGGGTATTTTCTCATTAACCTATGGGGAAACACTTCCCCCTTGGTCTCTTAAAAGCAAAAAATATTCCCTCTGTTCTGTCCTGTTTTCTTTTTCCTCTTCCCTGTAGCCCGTGCTGCTTTTTCAAATAAAAGGTTCAAATTTCCTCCTTCAGGAGAAGGCACCAGACTGTGTTCTGTGGACTAAGGCCTAAACTCCACAGCGGCGGGCAGGGTTCAGATCTACCGCATGCCCAGGACTTTCTAGTGGCCAAGCCACTATGTGCTGATGGATTCCATTCTCATACATGCCCATGTCTGGGGAAGCAAGTCACCTTGTTAGTTGTCCCAGTGCTCAGCACTGTGGTATTGAAGCTTCTCTCTGCACCTTTCAACCTCAGTTCACCATCTGTCAAGGGGCAATTATTGCTTTATTGTAGCTGTGCATGGAAGAAGGTATTAATTGCACATGTACCGTGGTGACAAAGGCAAGATGAAAACGTAAGAGGATTAGTTTGCCAGAGATTATAACGAAGACTACAACAAAAAAAAAAAAAATCAAAAGAATAATCTGAGAGACTCCTAAATCAGGACAAATAACTTCTCTCTTCTGATGCCTAATCATAAGTACATTGATCCCAGAATAAATAAAGCCCAACATTTCCTTGAGAAAAAGTTATTTCATTGAAGTAAAAAAGGCTTCTTGATTTGCCTCATGATCTTGGAGGTCAGCCCTTTACATGGTCCTTGCTGACGTTCTAGGATTTTCCTGGTGTACTCAAGATTGTACATAGTGTCTCTGTCTGAAAAATGGTAGAATATCCAAAAGGAAAAAACTTTTTCTTTAGTCTTTATATCCACACCTAAATATAGATATTTGGGGAAGTAAAAGAAGAATAGTTGTGACAAACTGTGAACACTGCCTGGCAAAAAAGTATTTGTCTGTCTAATTGCTATTTCCATAGTAATCTGCTTGTGTTCTACTTGTCAGATATTCAGTTATGACTGTCAGCCAGAATAGTAATTCTGGCTAAAAATAGGACATTTCACTTTTCAATATGAAAAGCACAAGTCTTTTCAGTGAATTCACTTTCTAGAAAATATGGGACTTATTTTCTAATGTGTACAATACAGGACTGCTACAGCCTCATTCATGATATCTCTGTAATACGTTCCCATCCTGTGTAGAAAACAGAGTGATTTCTAAAGGATGTGGCTTCTACACAGACCTTGTTAAAAACAGCTTTGGATTTCCTGGATGGGACTTCATTCATATTTATGCCATATGATAGGATAGGATAGGATAGGATAGGATAGGATAGGATAGGATAGGATAGGATATAGTATGGTGTGATTCGATACAATGTGATATGTGCCCCTACAGAGCACCCCTCACATTCCCTCTCTTCAGTCCAGGTTATCTCCTCTCTTGATCAGGTCTCTCATGTAAGGATCCAGCAGCAGCTTTGGCTGTCAGTGATGTAAGTCACCTGGTGCAACTTGGTGCATTATATACGTCATAACAATCATGGATGGAGAAAGAAACGAAGCTCTGAAAAATTCCTGTTTTTAAGAACTCCAAACATACACAGACAAGCACAGTCCTACTGCTTTGGCACTGGGTATCATTGAGTTAATTCATTCTTACTGAACTCCAGGGGTCATTTTGTCTGTTATGATGTAAGTAGGAAATATACTTCAGAGCAAACGAAATCTCAGCACACCTAGAGCTATAACGCTGCCTGAATAATCACTTAGAGATATATAAACTAACTCAGAATATCTATCACATTTAAAACAAGTTCCCGTCTGTTCTACCACAGCCGGTGCCCTTCTAACATGAATATAAAGCTAAAGGACATATGAGCGATAGTGATGTATAAATAGACATAGCGAAGGCCACATAAGGAAAAAGTCTTTGTCCGCTTTCTTCTTCCAAGAGTTTCAGATGGAGATCTGTCTTTCTAATTTGGTGAGGTTGGTAAGTCCTTTAGAGAGCTGAATCCTGAGCGGGCTAGGGCTAGGGCTAAAACATATGTTTACTATTGGTCAGGAGTCAGATCCAGATGAAGGCAGATACCTTACTTGCCTTCATGTAGCTGCCTACAAGCAAGTCCCTAAGTTGCCAGTACAGCCAGCTCCAATTAAATGTAGGTCTCTTAATCAGGAGGTAAATATCACTATTGCAATCTAAGTTTAGAATAAAAGCAACAGATTGACACAAATAAATATATGCACAAGCTCAAGGGAAAAAGGAAAGTGAGAGACAGAGAAGCTTTGTTTGTGCAATAGGTCACATGACTAGTCTGTGGAGGGTAGAGTCCAGCTTTGCGAATGCATACTACTCCTGTAAGTGTGTAATTATTTGCATTGTTCCAAAATGTGCTCGTACGTAGCATATAGATACATATAGTGGCATTCATCATACTTATTTTCAGCTGTGTGAATGTTTAGTGTCTGTCTGAACTTCTTGTTCAGGCTCCCTTTCCACACTGAGAGAGAGGGCAATTGTAGAGAATAAATCATTCAATTCTGAGACACCAGTTCAAGTTGAACAGCCACAACCACAGGTCACTTTTCAAAATGTAAGTGCTGCACTAAAGCACAGGTGAAAAGCAATAGCCTCTGGAATACCATATAGAGATCTTCAAGAACAACAGATGAGAAAAATGAAAATGTATTCATAAACACTACTCAACCCATTGAGCACAGTACAATACATTTTGAAAATGATTAGGAGTGGACAGAAATACTACAGAAATGAGTTTATGAAGAAATATGGGTGAGGCAATACTGTTTTTGTCAAGGCCAGAGAAAAAGACTTGCAGCAGCTAAGACACACACCTGAGAGAGATTTCATATAGATAAACCACTCCTGGCATCATAATAAGGGTGCTCTGTTTAGACGAGTCAGCTTAGCATATAGAAGTAGATGTGAAACCTCCTGTGATTTCCAACAGCCTATAACACTGTGGCCCAAGGCTTTGGGAGAATAAAAAAGAGCCCCTCTAACTTTATCATATGAAACTTCAGACTCTTGAAATATTAAGTCTGTAAAGTGAAAAGATTTTATTTAAAGTTTTCTTTTCTGTTTTTTTTTCCTTTGTTACTCTGTAGGCCTGGAGTTACACTCATTCAAGCCTGAGAATCTTTACCACAGGCAAATAAGCTGATTACCCCTGAAAAANAACTTTCACATAACAAAGTAATTCCTACATGGAAAAATGCAGTCCATCTTAATAACAAATCATTTCCAAACCAGAGAACCACAAAAAGAAAGCATAGACCAAGCATGGATTTGCCATGGGAGGGGAGAACTAGGCTCTAAGTCCATTCCAACTAGTACAAGCTATGGAGCAGGTCATCCTTATGTTTGCAACTATGCATATGCAAATTTCCTTTGCTTTCCCTCCATACTATTCTGGTCTGTACCTGTACCTACGGAACAAAAGTTTTGAGAGGTACAAGGTATGCATTTCCTTAAAATGCATGCTAAAAGATCACACCTTTAAAAAATGAGCTGCCCCTATGCCATATGCTGGACTGCTAAACCTCAAATCCAAAGTTCTTAATTCATCTGCAGAACAATCTGTGGAAAACCTGTGCAGCCAAAATTTGCTAATTTTCATCAATCATAGTCATTTCCAGTGGTGAATTAGTAATCCTTCAGCTTCCAACCCCTTCCAAATTTCCTAACGAATGTGTCAGTTAGATATAGTGGTTTTAATGATGCAGATGCCTGTCATTCATATAAAAGCCACAAAGCCACATAAAATAATAATGGCATTCATTTACTTGGATTCTGGTTCAGAAGCAAAATAGTGACTTGTGGGACATCGTACATGGCATAATTCCTTGAGCCATCAGCTTAAAAATGTATCTGAAAAGTATCATCACTCTGGAGTACATCTTTTCTGTGAACAAACCCCAGTCATGAGTTAGTTCTTGCTGTGGGCCATGTAAGCTAAACCAGAAATCTGTTCTTTGGAGAAAGAGCATCAGTATTTGCAGTGTCTGATGAAAATAGAGGAAGCTGTCAGAAAGAAACAAAACAGGGCTGAATTCAGGAATCACTTAGAGAAAATCTGTGTCATGAGTTACGCAGAAAGAGAAGCTGAGTAGCCAACGGTTAACTTTGTTCGAGTATGTTGTGAGTGTTTAACAAGCATCAGTAAAAGAGGTTTGAGTGGACTACCAGGGACATAGAGGAAAACCTAATGAAATTAATTTGTACAGTTCCTTCTTCTTCCTTCCTCATTCACTTGGTTCACTATAAAGACAACTGTAGAAAGTTTTCCTTGCTGTGGTTCTGAAACACATCAGCTTTGCAGCCTGAGAACAAAGACCTGAGAGAGTTGTCAAAGCTTTATCTTGCTGGGTCAGCCTGGCTGTGCAGAGGGCTAATTCTGAGGTCACTGGTGGCCAGCATCTCATACATAATGACAGGGACACAGAGCCAAAAGTATGTCATGCACTTCAGTGGCCAGAGGAACTCAACACAAGAGTGTTCAGGTCTTTTAGTGGCAGTGGTGTTTCAGCCGCCAACCTGAAAATACAAAAGAGAAAAAAAAAATTAACAAAACTGAAGATGTTTCATTTAAAATCTACCCACAAAAATCAGCGTTCTGGTTCCCCAAACATTTTATTTGCACAAACTATGCCATTGGACTGGACTTTTCTTTTTATGGGGGAGAGAAGGCAAAAAGGAACAAGGAGGGGACCTTGCACTTGTAGGCAAAAGAAAGAAGACTTTTCTTCATGGAGGGTGCCTTGTGGTGTTCCCATTTACTCAGCAGTTCACAGGTCAGAGTGCGTGTTGAAGAGACAAACATCTCACCCATCTCGCCCATCTGTCTGCCTTTAGCAGGGTCTCTGCGTGGAGGAGGCTGAGGACAGCTGTCCTCTTCCAGGCTCAGTTGTGCCAAGAGTTTTCCACTCCAGCTACTCATCACTGTGCCTCCCCCGAGGCTACTGATGCCCTATGCTGGCTGACTGACTACGTTACCTCTCTCTAACCCACTGTGAGGAAAAAAACCAAAAAACAGCTAACTTCAAAAGTTTAAATAGTAACTAATTACTAATTTGGCCCATGAAGACTAAAGCATGTTAAGGTGTTTTCCCACAAGCAGTTCAGCAGGCTTTGTGGAAAAGAGGCAATTTTGTCAGCATGTGGCAAAAGAACAACTTTAGACGAGCTTTTTTTTCTCTGACGTGACAGTTTAAGGCATACTTTTGTTTGCTACATCAGAATCAAAACCAATCATTCATGAAAGCAAGAAATACAGGCATCCCACGTTTGAGATAAGTGATCCCAGCATTCTCATCCTGCATCTCAAAGTCTCATGAAGAGAACCCAGGCTATGGCTGGCTGGCTGGTACTCCTACCATGCCTTAAGGTTTTCACTGTCCTTAACCAGAGTGACTGAAAGTATGTTTCACACACCCTCATTGAAGAGATATAGAATAACAGTAGGCTACATGATGAAAAGATAACACAACTGTTAGAGAGTTAGAAAGAGGATCCTCCTTGTGCACTTTGTGTATTACTTCAACCTTATAAAAGATATTGTTTTTCTGAACTTCGTGCAATTTTTAGAAAGGCCAGTTTTTGTTTGACTTTTGGAAGAAACAGATTTCAACATGTGTCAACTACTTTTAAACAAAATTCATCAGAAAGGATAACCTTGGACCTCCATTCAATATCTTAACAGGCAGACACCCTTTGATTCAAGTGATACCACTGTGAAACTGTATTTTGTATAATTTCCAGCAGTAAAGTATAAATATTTCCAGCAAAGCATTCTTAACTTAAGTTTGTTTGCTAAGTATGTTTCTTCCTTTTTGGAACTTGTTCCTGTTGTAGGAAACCTTTTTTGTTTTAATGGAAAAACAAAATGGATGGATCCCCCAGATTTTCATTTCTATCACTCGGCAAACTCACAAAACCATAATGTAAGACATTTGTGACAAACCCTCAAGAGTAATGTCTGAGAGCCCCTTGCTAGAATATCAGCCAAGAATACTATTTCTGTCACTTCCTGTTTCTCACCACGCTGAAAAGAAATGTAAACATGACATTTCTCCTACTATTTGTGCACTTTTAAATTCTGATCTCAGCAGGAGCCAGGAAAAGCACAACAACCTAACTGCTGCACAGTAAGGGAAGATGAGATTTCGTACAAATGACCATTTCATTGCTTTAAATTTGTATTTCTGTACAAAATATTGCTATTCAAGGCTTATAAGGCATTTTCAGAACATATGGCCCATTTCTGACCTCTATTTTAGAACAGGAAGAATCAGATCCTAGGTGTGTTTATTTCTTTCCACTGGCAACAAAGGTATGAACAGCTCTGCTGTACATGTTTACATGGCAGATGTATCCATTTGGTCAGCTGAGTCCCATCTTCTTTGCTTACCTACAGGCAGGCATGTCAGTCCTCGTACTGATTTTTGCCTTTATACATCTTGTAACAACCATATTGCATCAGCTGAAGAAGACACCTTTATTTTACTGTCTATAACGTCTTATACGTCTATAACCAGCTTCGTTGCCCTTCTCTGGACACGCTCCAGCACCTCAGTGTCCGTCTTGTAGTGAGGGGCCCAAAACTGAACACAGTATTCGAGGTGCGGCCTCACCAGTGCCGAGTACAGGGGCACAATCACTTCCTTAGCCCTGCTGGCCACACTATTTCTGATAATAGCTATGCTTCTTTTTGTTATTGCTATTTGCTGAGGAAGAAAGACATTGCATGTTTATCATCCTTGATTCTCTCTTTTTTTTACACTGGTTCAATGCCAGAATCAGTTCTATGTCATGAAGGAGAGTCCTAAACATCTGTTTGTCATGCTGTTTACTGTATGGTATAATCTCTAAAAAGAAGTGTCTGCCCTCCCTCATTCAAGCAAAGGCAGAAAAGGAACCCAAAGAAGAAAAAACAGTTTGTGACTCTGACGGTACAGAACGGCAAAAAATTGCCCCTTGTTGCAAAAGACATTAGGAATGGCCACAGAGTGTTTCTGCAGTCATATGGGTCTAATTCTGCAGCTCCTGGAAATCAAAGAAGAAACTTCTGCAAAGCAGGGTTTCTCCATTAGGAAGGACATTCTTCTGCACAGCTTGCCTACTGTAAGAGAAGAATTTCTACTGACTGTGTTACCTCGTGCTTAATTGGTAGCATCTTGTGGAAGCAGCTGTGTAATAAAGGTTTCAGAGGATGAAATCTGGGTAAAATGATCTCAAGAATCTTCATTGCTACTGAATGATTTATGCATAAAAAGAAATGGCTGTATGTTATATTAAATAATGAAATATTGGCCAATTAGGAAAGGACTCCGGTATTCTTGGGAAGATTTGAATGTCATCCAAAACCAATCGTGGAGTTAACTATTGGCAACTTAATTACAAAATACATTTCCGTGGTAGATCAGAAATAGCAGCTTGAATTTGTGCAAGTTAATTCCTGATTGAATTTACAGTACGATAGGACAGATGCTTCCTCCTATTTGTGCAGCACAATAAAAATCCTGAGCTGGAAAAGGAATAATAACAAAAAGTGCTTGCTTCCATGCTTTTTATTTGTTTGTATAAAGGTAATGGGAACTCTTTTGGAACAGTTTTAATAGAGATGTAATGCAAGTACTCTGCAATGAAAAAGGACCAAGCTGCCATGGTAATTTTACTCCTGGTGATATTACGCCACCAAAATAAGCAGAGAAAACTGTCACTGCATTTTTTAAACATGTGGAGGGAAGTCACATGCAGTTGGAATGCCTCTGCAATCTGGGTTTGCATTCAATCATCTGAGTTCAACTATAATTTTTCCAATAATAAAAGTTCAAATGGTTCAGATTGTCTTCTGTTACAAAGAGTGTGCTGAAATCTTGGCTGTGATGAAATTTGTGGGCATGGAAATATGCTTTATATAACCCTAAATTTCTAGAAAGTGAAAACGCTGGAGAAGTCTTTCTCCCCTTACAGAATTTTTAAAGTTTTGTTTATTTTTTTGGTTAAAAGTGTTTGGATATCTTAAATATATTGAAGTAATATAAGATATATAGCTTGGATATAATATTTTAGCTTGAACTCCTGAGTTGATTTCAAATAGTGGTTAACGTAAGAAAATTAGGACAAATTTTACTGATGTGAAAGTGCTCTAAAATAGAGTTCATAGGTGGTTTGTGACTTTGCAGCCTCAGTGTTGGAGTACCCCATTTAATACATATGAGAAGGCCAGACTGTGGAGAAGGTCAGTTAGCATTTTCAGAAAATTAGATACCTCTATGTGGAAGTTATTAACTTAAACAGTAGAAACCTCAAAACTAATCTTTCTGAAAAATCATGCCTTCCCTTTTTTGAATTTTTCTCTCTGTAAAAGTTTCAGGAAATATTTTTTTGACAGAGAAAGTGACAGGTCTGTCAGACATTCAGTGGGATCTGTAGCACATGCCACTTATGACTTTCAAGTGGTAGATAAATCAATCTGAACTGGCTCTACAACCCCCTGCTTCATGGTCTTTCTGATCAGTTCACTTATTCATATAGGATGCTCATGATGTGTTCGTTTTTGAGGCGGACCTTTGTGTACATCAGGACTACAAAAAGTACAAGATCTAGGACAGAAAGATGTTTAAATACAGTGCTAACAAGTGAATCATAGATCCTAAATTAAAAACAAAACCAAAAAAATACCAACGGGGCCTGTTAAGTTTCTCCATCTTTTTGCGATTACAATCTGGAGATCTGGTCCAGTAAAGGACTTAATTATGTGTTGAATTGATAAATTCCATGAGATTATGTATGTGGTTAACTGCTTTGATGGATCCAAGACTTAATCCTTAATGGTTAATTTTTATTGTGGTGTGTTTGTAGTAGGGCCAAAAGTAGTTTAACTGTCTTATTTAATTTTGATATACCATATGTAAACATGGTGGTTACATTAAGACTCTTGTGGAAGAATTAAAGAAAGAATTTATTATCAAAACCTGTGAAATATTTTCTAGTAAGTTTGCAAGTTGTGAATATGGAAGTATATAATGTCACTGTAAGCCCATGACTGAGCATTTATTAATTGTTTTGTAAAATAAAAAAGAGATGCATAGATTAAAAACTTATGAAACAGATGAAATAAATATATATATATAAAAAAAAAAATTTCCTCTGTCTATTTAAATGGCAATCTTCCCAGGGTAATCAAGCATCGTTCCACTGGCTAGAATGGTTGCTTAAATGATAACACACTGCTTTATTGATTATGTTGCTACCTTCATTACATCAAGAAGTGTCTGATACGGATTTTGTAAAAGATTAATTGCAGTCTAGCTCCGGAAAAGTATCACCTTTTACAGAAAGCAATCCAACATGAAGTGATACAAAATAGTTAAAGAGATAATCAGAGATCAGGTCCTTCAGGGGTGAAATTCAGACTTACAAAGTGCAAATGTAACTTTGAAGCGAGCTAACAAAATCAGTCAGAATCCAGTCCCCACGGAAGCCCAAAAAATCTTCCATATCCACCAGAAACTGATGTTCAGTCTTTAACCCAGTCTCTTTCTCATTGTTATAAACCCATCTGGAGTTTTATTGTTTTCTGTCTTTTAATGCTGTTTCCCTGACATTCTTGGACTCTCCAAGTCTTCAGCGCTTTGGAATTCTATGATATATATTTGATACTTGAAAGTTGGAAAGAAGACACAAATTGCAACCCAGTAAACTACAGTTCTCATGCTTTCTTAGCATATGAATGTGATTTTGTAAAAGTACTGCGTGTGTATGTGAGCACTGTGTATCTCACAGAACTGATTTAAAGAAAAAAATCCAAAATATTAAGATGAGAAATAACCTGAAGATAGGCATGGTGATCAAAAAAAGTAATGATGATCAGCAAAAACTGACTTCCACTGGGACTTGTTGCATATTGAGAATTTCCATCAGTGTGTTTTAGTTCTGCTTTTCAAATTCATTAATGATCTAGAAGAAAGAGTGCAAATATGTTAGTGAGTTTCCATACAATATGAATTTGTAAAAAACAGAGAACACAGAAAATTAGTAAGAAATCCCAGAGCTGTTAGGCAAATGCACAGAGAACAACATTAGTAAAATGTAAGTTGATAGATATAAAGAAAATAATTCAAAAGCTCTGCACAACTGCGGAAGAGAAACTGAAAAACAGGAATGCCAAAAGTAGCTTTGAGATGATATTAGACAGCAAACAAGATATAGTAGGAGTTTGCATTATGATATGGAAGAAATCACCAATGTAATTTTAAAATGTCTCCATGGAGAAATCACGCCATGGAGGAGGAATATAATAATACCTATTTATCTTACCCTGCAGGAAATACACCTTGGATAGTTAGTTGAAATTTGGGTACTGTATTATCAAAAAGATAATAACTGGGCTGTTTACAGAGATTTAAAAAAAAGAAAAAACAAAAGAAAAACAAGGCAGTTAGAAGGAAAATTAACTGATTAACTTGAAACACATAATAAATACCACTGAACACAAGGAAATTATTCACCCAGCTTAAAGGTTTTTAAAGTTCTGACACCCATTTCTAGAGGCGGGGGAAATTTTGTAGTTGAGGGGTTTTTTTCTAGGAACATTTTGTTTTTCACAGTGAATGAAACTATTTTTAAGAAATATATGAAAAATGAAACTTTTAACTCATCTTGATGTGTTTGTAATGAGAGAAGGACGGCATGCAAACAAGAATGTGCCAACAAGTAAACCCATATTTGAAAACTAATGTTTTTAGTTGTTGTCTTTATTTTCGCTGTGTCTGTTTGTCCGCTGAACTAAAAAATCAATTTGCACATTTCTCTGTTTATTACCTTGCAGCAGAAAACCCTGAGAGACTCCCATAAACTTACTTTATTGAGGCAATAACCCAGACAGTGTCATTGTTCTGAAGGGAATAGGCATGATGACATGCTGCAAGTATTGAGGGTGCATCAACATCCGAAAATGAGATGCGTGGTGCTGATTAATCAAGAGGGTTAGAACTGGGATCCGAGGAAAAATATGAAGACAGGGAAAGTAGGTCAGAACATTTGGGAAAAATTGTTGGCGGAAAAAACCATTTGGTGTTAAATAGCGTCCTAAGGTGTAAGGACTCTGATCTTGTATATATGGATAAAGCCTAGCACACTCTACAGGAAAATGTAGATATAGTAATAATAATAATAGATTTCAGGAAGATTCCCTCTGGAACATTTAGAACTAAACTGTCTGCAACACTGGTGTCTTTGTGGTAAAGGAAAGCTCTTGCACTGGATAGGGCAGGAACAGATAGACCTTTTTCATTTAGATGTCTGGGCTTGTGTGAAGCCAAATGCCTTTAAAAAAATGGACATTCTCAAGAATGTGGTGTCTGCTGTCAGTATGATAGGGAGAATGTTTCCCTTTCTCACTTAGTATTCAGTCAGTGTGGCAAATAATCTAAATGTTTGTGTAATTGATGCAAGATTGTGTAATAGATGCAGCCAGAGATGGTTCTGCTGCAGAAAACAGGGCTCACTGGCTGAAAAAAACAAATGAAAACCAAATACCACGTCTGGATTATGTTATAGCTACACATGGTAGGTTGTACATCTGAGAGGAGGGAGAGAAATTGAGCCAGTGAGGGCAAATTCCTCAAATAAACAGGAAGGGGACTTGGTTGCACCTGAGGGGGAAGGGAGGATGTTGGCTTCCACACATCCTGTGCAAAAAAATGTAATTCATCACTACCCAGCATGCCCTGTGAGCATGCTACTTCGTATGGTGTCAGTGAAGACATGTCAGGGACAAAAACCATTAATTCCAGCGTTAAAGTGTCGTGTCAGGTCACTACTTGAACAGGAGCAGTTACAAGCACATGCTTTTTTTGTGAATTTGTTTGGATTTTTAAGCCTTAAAGCTGGTTCTTTTTGGATGTTTGGTTCCTGAATAAATATTTAAGCACCTTATAGTAAGGGGCAAAACTATTTAATGTGTTTGTTTTCAGTTTGCTGTGTAAATACTGCATATGCGATATATTGCTGAAGGGGCATGGAAGTGGGCAGTTGAGAGGAAAGCTACTCATGTGTCTTGACCTGGCTGCTGCTGTCAGGGTCAGAGTGAGCATCCTGGAAGGGTGTAAGATGCTCTGAGAGCAGCTTAGGCTTGGCACGGAGAAACTTCAGCATTGCCTCAAGAGGCAGGCAGGGGTAGAAATAAGGCAGCTGTGATACTCCTGAGAGGAGTTAGCTGTCTTGTCTGCAACAAGGAACAGACTCGTAGCTAAGCCTTACTTAAATAAGGAAGTTAGTCACCTGGAAAGTAAGAAGAAAGGGAAGGATCTATCTTACAAAGATGCTGTTAAAAGTAAAAGACAGATTTCTCTTCAAGACTTTCATTTACTGTCTCAAGCACCGAGCTTTCTGTATTTGAAGAGAAAGTTGGTCTGGTTAAGTTAGGAGGTGCGGCATTGTTTGGGGTTTTTTGGTGCTGTTTTTGGTTTTTTAATTTAAATAAGCATATTTTTAGAGATCAAACAGTGTCTGGCACAACCATTTCAAAAGAAAAGCAGGGAGGAGTAGTTCCACTCTGGTCACTTTAGGATCCTCTCACATCTCAGTAAAAGTTTCCTGATATTTACATGTCCCAAGCACCTGTGATTCATGCTGACCTCACTGGACTTTGTGAAACCTAAGCAATTAAAAAAAAGCAGATCCATTTTCATTAAATGAGTCAAGCTAGATTTTGGAGACCATCTCCAGTTATGTACGTTTGAGAGGTCAATTTTTATTGACTACAAATGCTAATAAAATGCAGTAGTTTTTACTCTTGAATCACTTTGCCAGCCATTGAATGGTACAAAGTCACTTTAATGAAGAACTAATGTTCATTGAGCAAATGTAGCAAAGGTTTGAAACCATTATCTCCCAGCAGATGTTTTGCACTTCGCCTGTCAGTCACAGCTTCCTTGGCAGAGTCAGCAGAAGGCAGCATGTGAATCATTCAGCAGAAAATGCAAGTAAGGCACCAGTCTGTGAAATGGAGCAGTTGAAATAAAAGAACAAGGTTTTTTTGGCTTGCTTACTAAGCGAGGCTGTAACTTTTGGTGGTGCCAAGAGCTGGGTGCAGTAAAACCTAAGACCACTACAGTGAACTTTGCCTGAGGTTTTCTGTTCCAGACTGAGTCTTGTTCCATTGAACTATAGGAGAAGAGCAGCCTAAGGAGCTCTTAACTGGATTCTGTACTGGCCTACACTTAGGTGGTTAAGAACTGTATTTAGGAGTGGAGCTTGTTATGCTGCAAATAGCTCTGCTTTCAATGGAGAATTAGTTTGCATGTTCATAATTACTGTGTTACACTATTTCACAAACAGCAGTGAAACTTCTCCAGAAGTTCTTTGATGGTGGTTCTGTGTGAAAATCCGCCATTCTTTGTGCTTGATTAATCTTCTAGCTCACATCGTGGTGTTTGTATATCACTTTTTGGAAAAGACTGTAACTGTTAACACATGTGAATTACTATTATTTTAGCAAGTTATTTGCTTGAAAAATGGGTATTCATTCCCCAAATGCTCAAAATAAACTTCCTTAGAGAAGTATTTGTGAAGAGTGAATAACAAGGGTACACGTGCAGTGAAATCACTGGTGGATCAAAATTTGCCTGAAACACTCTTCAGAAAAATTTGGCAAGTGCTAGCAGATTTCCAGGTAGAAATAAGCATTTTTGTTCCTCAGAGAGTAACAGCTCCAGTGAAACACAGCAGTATGTGTACAAGTATATACAAATATTCAAAGTCAAAGTGGTGAGCTGGCCATCTGAATCTCATTGAAGATAATGAGAACCACGTGGCCAAATCTCTGCTTACAACATGGAAAATTTTTCCTAGTAGCTCTACGTAACATGAAAAAAATGTTAAATAATGGAACGTTGCAGCTTTTAAAGACTTTTAAAATACAAAACACATCTTAGTCAAGAAAAGTTTACTGAAAAATTGTAAAAACACCATAGAAATCTTGGTTGTGCTTAAAGAAACTGCAACAAACATCAACCATTATCATTTAGAAAGA
>WAAD01035847.1:37085-62703 GCA_013389945.1 Fregata magnificens | reverse complement strand
GTGGGGTGAGAATATTTCTCTATCTTTATTGTATCCATCCTTTGGGGATAGGTCAGAACAAATAATACCTGATTAACCTATAGAGGTGATTTATGTCAAAGTATTCTCCCAAGGAATAGGCTTGAAGAAGAGTAAGGTACCATCTACCTACCAATTTCTAGGTGCAAGTCATATGTCATGAGATGTAAGATTGGTTTACCTAATTCAGCAAGACTCAGGGTGAATTATGCGTCTTTTTAGCTAAGGCCTGTCTTTCTTACAACATTTTCTTCCTTAAAACTTCAAACTACTTGGTGAAATGGAGAGCAGGTGTTTTGATCTGAATAGTCCTACCACAACGACAGAGCTAAATACAGCCATTTTTGAGCAAGGACTCATCCTCAGTCATAATCAATGGTAAGAAACTGGAGGCATTTGAGCAATGGGCAAGCCTGAAGGAAAAAGAGAAAGGGAAGAAGATGGTTGAACTCAGTCTTTGGAAGCCTGTAGACCTGGATGTGAGAACCATTTGTCTAATGAGATTCATAACTGAAATGAAAGATTTTGTCATATTGCAATTGTGAATTTTAAGCAGAAGCCCTCTATCCATGAAATGGATGCAGTTCATGCTTGAAATATTATATGGAAAAATAAAGTGGCAATCTGATATCAAACTGTTATGGTGTCTGTGTAACGACAGTCGCTGAGTACCAGTAAAAGACAAGCTATGGCTGAAACAAGAAACTTGCATTTTTTTCCTACATCTTGATGAGAAATGTATGGGTTTGGTTTTTTTTTCAAAACCAGCCTACAAATAAAGGAGAATTATCTGCTTGCATTTGATTTTATAGCTTAATTAAGGACATGCCATAACAAATTCAGTAGATTTCAAGGACAGGTTATATTGGATATACAATATTAATGAATTAATAGAGATAGGAGTGGGTTTTGTTAAATAAGTATTTATTATATTTCCAATAATCTGTGTAATAATGTGCAATACTGCATTAAAAAATCTAGCAAAATAAATGTACATTTGCAAGTGCTTAAAGATAAAAATGATGGTTATTGACTTAAGATCATGAAATGTAAATAAAGAGGGGGAAAAAAGGGAGATGCAGAGATGCAAGTTCCATTTTTTATTTCCTCCACAGAGAGGAGGAAAAAAAGTGTTGATGCAGGCATTTTGTCATGTCCTGTGTGGATTTCTATGGTGTTTCTGTCATGTAATATGCCACAGACTGGATTTGACCATTCACTTGGAAAAAAGCCAGCTCATGGGAAGAGAAGAATCAGTATCTAATAAAATGGAATAACAGAATAACGTATCTGTAGTGCAAATAATGTGAATTTCTAACCGTTCTTCTGCAGATTAACTGCCATGACAAAAGCCATATGATATATTCATTCACAGTGAAGATGAAAGAACGTGAAGCCACATTCTAAAGCTTAAACTTGGACAAACTTGCCTTTAAACTTTTAAAGACACTACCTGATGTCATTAAGAAATTGTCTCATTTCTTTTTTTACCTCCTGAAGTTTTTTCCCTGTGCTTTAGCATTATGCAGGGGTTTAAGATTTAACATCACTCTTATTCTGTAAAACATGAAGACAGTAGAGCCTCCATTATTGTACTAAGCCTAGGATCAGAAAAAACAAACTAATGCATACCTGAATATCCTTGACAATAATACAAACAAACACTAATATTTTTGCTTGTAGCAAGTGTTGGTTATTTTGCAAATTATACTTTGCATTTACATTTACTAGTTATCATTTTAAAATTCCAGCTTAGAAGAGAATCCCAAGATTCTGTGAAGTAGTTCCATCACATTGAATATATGTGGGTTTGTCTGATTGTACAATACAAAGACATAACTCCTGTTTGACCTTTCTGTAGTACCTGCCAAGAATCCATCAGCAAAAATAAGGTTCAACATCAGAATTAAATCGCAAACAGCGTTATCTTCATGTACATAATGGATCTTTTATAAAGAGACAGAATTTCTTTTTTCTTCAGACTTAGAGAGATTAAGGTCACATCACAGTATGTTAAAATACACAAACCTCGATAATCTTTGGCAGATTTATTACCTACCACACACTCACAGATCCCTGTGAATCTTTGTAATTCTTAACATGAACAGCTGGTAGTAAATAACCAAACATAAAGTGCTTGATGGAAAGAGAAAGATACCTTCTTATACTCCCAGCGAGGTTCTTCACTGGAAAGCTAATCAAAGGATGATTCAGAAGAAAAGCTAAAAACAATGTTCAGTTTGTTTTTGCAGATGTCCCAACTTTTGAGCTTTAATTTATGGTGCAAATATTTCAGTAAAACAACAAATACTAGGGTCTGAGCTAGATGAAATTTATCAAGAACTTCCAGTTTATTTTTTTTTAAATCCATCTGATTTAGCAAAGTTTTCTATTTGTGAATACTTCAGAGTCAGCTAGTTGCTTAGGAGAAAACATTTAACACACTAGGAGGTGGAAGAAAGAAAGAAGAGTAAAATGCTAGTCAAGCATTAAGTAACATTAAATTTTTTGATTTTTTGTTTGTACACTTGCTATCTTTAAATTGTGGAAGGTTTCTGTAGGAGGCTTCTTTGAGAGTTTTTTGAATTCTTTCTAGAACTGGGTTGTTGACAGACATCCTCTCTTTGCCTGTAAGTCTTTAAACATTGTTTATCCATAACAACTGCTCGCATAAGCAGGGTGAATACTGTATTCCCAGCATGGTGCAGGGAATACACACCGTTCATAGACTGACCTCATGGCAGCCCTATAGAGCCTGTAGAGCATATTTGCTATTATTATCATCTTTGTCACTGGCACAGGACAAATTGCAGCCAGTCCCACTGAAGGCGTGGGATTCAGAGGGAGACAGTGAGCAGGTGAAGGAAGCTAGATTCCAGGCACTTGCTCTCAAGTCATGTTCTACCTCCTCTCCGGTCTTCAGAGGGATGGAGAGTATGCGGAGTCCTGCAGATGGAGTAAGTAACCACATTATAGCCTCATTTGGTGAAAAATGCATGCTCACATATATTTTGAAGTGCTTTTCATGCTCAGCAAAAACTCTTTTTTTATGCTGAAGATTCACATGCAACTAATACTTTGTATCATCTGCAGCATGGCAAATGATGAGTTCATTTCCAGCTGCCTTTATCATTTCTCATCTTAGCAAAAGCAAAGCAGGACTAGGAATGAAGCTGTCTCACTATCATCAGAAATGCTAAGTAGCACAGAACGCAGCGTGCATCTCAAGAATCAGGAGCAGTATCAGTTACATCCACTGTTGTTTACACTGGCTTCAAAGATGGCGCTGAATCAAGTTCAAAGTGCATGTCACTGTCTTTTAAGCATTCAAGTGTTCCAAGGCGTATCAAAATTAACTGAAATTATAAGAAGTAGATTTTCACTCTTTTGGAAGAGCAAAAGTGATGGTGAAATACACCTTTGCAGGAGAAAAAAGTTTTCTCAGAGACTAGAATGTACTCCCTGGGAAAATAGGTTTCTTAAAAACTGCTTTTAATAGCCTCCTTCTTCCTTTATCCTCTGTGTTTAGTATAAACTCACATCCCAAACCCAAAATAACCCCTTATCTGTCCTTCTTCCCTTGGGAAGACAAAAGAAACTAGAGATATGGCTGTCATATAGAGCAGCTGGATGCATTCAAGTATTAAGGTAATGAGCATGGAACAGGATGGAGTTAAACAGAATACAATAGCATAGCAACCCTATCCACCAGGAATGGTATATTTTTGGCTCATCTACAAGGTATAGGAAAAGAACAATTAGACATCTTGCTACAACTCTGCATGCTTGAAATTAACCTCCATTCTGCACTCAAGGCAAAGATCGCTCTCAATCAAGCTAGCTATAAAAGAGTAGTTGGTCAGTGGTCTAGAATTTAAGGCAGTTAGCTATGTTGGCTGATGGCCTAGACACCTTGCCTGGGGAAATCATATAACCATGTTGGTCAATGGATCACCTAAACATAGATGAACATCTGAGCCTGAGCCTCAGACCTTATCACTGCTGTCAGCCACTGTGTGGCTTTTACATTATCTGAGCCAGATACTTAACTGAATTAGGCAAATTACACTGTTTTTCATCTACTGAGAATCTGGCCCATTTCTTTTTGCATATCATCTCTCACTAAATTCCAAGAAGCAATTTTCAAAAGCCGTGTCCCCATCATCAAGAGCAATACGGGGTTATGAAATTATAGCCCATGAGGAAAGAAGTTAAACTACCATTAAGGGCATTTCCATATTCAGATCTCAAAGAACTCATCAGACAAACCATAATACACCAGAAAAAGTCCATACGAGTTTTTCTGTCTCACCAGATCTAGCAGCGTAGCTGCAGATAATCTTCTTTGGACAGTGAATGGTTTGAACTCATTATTCAACAAGTAAAAATCAATCTTTACAGGCAAAATTTTCAATGGTTTAATGCAAGGAAACATGACAGAAAATACACATTCAGGTTATTCAGCTTTTAACCCTGGACATGAGGATAGTTAATCACCTGTACACTTACTCTTCAGAACAGGTCAAAAAGGGAATGGCTGATACTTTGGTTTTATCCAGTTCAGTTGCTTGATAATGCAGTTGCTTGACTGAACAACTGGACTACTTGCAGAGTGAAACAGAAATTTTTCTGTTATTATAGGCTAGCAGTAAATTAGTACTCACACTAGCAAGGGCTTGTTCAGCTGGGCTGAAGTATGACTCGGTGGTGTCTCTGAGTCACGGTATCTCTGGATCCGGGGTTGTGTAGCTCATATATCAGCTCTTGTTCAGCTCTCTGTTTAGTCCCAAAGTCTGTTCTTATGAGTTTAAAGAAATTCAGGTAGAGCTAGATGTTTATTCACTCAACCCTTTTACCGTGTCTTTTGCTTTTCATTGCGTTCTTTGTTTTGCATTCTGTTATGCCGTCTCCCCCCATGTATATGCCTCAGCTTTGTACAGTTCCCTGAGCACAGTAAGCCATGGCTCTTGCATGCTAATTATTAGCTATTTCCTCTTACCTTAGGAATAGAAATGGAAGAAAGAAAGAGTCTGGCATCTGAATTTGTTTCACTTTTACTTCCTGCAAGATTTATCTCTGTTCAGTTTCGGAGTGGAAGTGCCCTTTTCTTCACACAGCGAGCATCCTATGTTGAGTCTTTAGATTCCTCTCCCAAACCAGCTTTTAAACCACATATTTGCATTCATTCCAATGGTGTCATTTTAAGTTTTCCTTTCTTCACTCTTTCCATTCCTCGTCTTCCACTTGAGTTGCTGACTCTCTGGTCATTTTCTGTTGGCAACAATAAAAATTATATGTGTATATAAATTGCCAGAATGATTAATTCTTCATGACTGTCTCCTCTCATCTTCATTTCCATTTTCCCAGGCCTTTCCATATGTCTTTGAATATTTCATTTCAATAATTAAAGTTTCCAAGTTGGCCCATCATGCGGAAACCGGCAGCATAGTCTTTTTTCTCTCTCTCTTCCTCTTTCTTTCTCCTTGGCATGGTGGGAGTCAGTATTTCTACAAAAGCCTGCCACAGCCGTTGGGCTCTGTGCCTTTGGGAGACTGAAACAATGTTGGGAGTCACTGGGAAGCTGTGTGTGCCAGGGAAACCCTCTATTTCAAGTGTTCCTGTTCCACTGCTATTTTTTCCCCTCTGGGTTCTTTTGAGGGTTTCCAGGTCTCTCTTCTGGGATTAGACTGTTTTATTTGCTGCTGCTACTAGGAAGCATCATCAAAACGGAGAAGTAAAAGAATGTTCCAGTCTTTTTAGTTTAATTCAACTTGATTGTATGGGTGGGATCCAGTAGCAAAAGCATTTAATAAATGTGCAAGTGCGGTTTAATTATATCTAGACTGTGTTGAAATTGACATTAAAATCCTCCGATGCTGAAAATAAAAGTTGCGAATTTTTTATTTTTTAAATAATGACTTCATTATCAAAAGAGCAATCTTGATCATATGTCGGCAACTGGTGCAATTATGTGATTCTTGTATTGCTTTTCTCCAGCTTGTTCTTCCATTATTAAGTCTATTAGACTAGCATGAATACAGGACTATTAAAATGGCAAGCAAGACTATATGATAATTTTCAATGCAGTGACTTTATCATTCCATTCATTATGTTCCAAGGCTTATATTTTTCTCTTTTTTTTGTTTTTCACTGCAGGTGTCCTGTCTCATATAACTGTTCCTCTCGTAAGGTCACAGGTCTTGGTGGAAACTGTGTTGCATATATCAGCACATCAGCAACATCACCTTCCATCAGACTGAGAATAAACGCTCTCACAAGGAATAGGAACTGTATCCCACCTTTTCCACTTAACTGAAATGTCAGAAGTTGTTCTGCACAAGCAAAGTCAATACCAAATGCCTACAGTAATTTGCATCCTGAAGTAGTGTGGTGGGTTGACCCTGACTGGATGCCAGGTGCCCACCAAAGCCACTCTATCACTCCCCTTCCTCAGCTGGACAGGGGAGAGAAAAATATAATGAAAGGCTTGTGGTTCAAGATAAGGACAGGGAGAGATCACTCGCCAATTACCATCACAGGCAAAACAGACTCAATTTGGAGAAATAAGTTTAATTTATTACCAATCAAATCAGAGTAGGATAATGAGAAATAAAGCCAAATCTTAAAAACACCTTCCCCCCACCCCTCCCTTCTTCCCGGGCTCAACTTCACTCCCGATTTTCTTTACCTTCTCCCACACAGCAGCACAGGGGGATGGGGAATGGGGGTTGCAGTCAGTTCATCGCTTGTTGTTTCTGCCACTCCTTCCTCCTCACGCTCTTTCCCTGCTCCAGCGTGGGGTCCCTCCCATGGGAGACAGTCCTCCACGAACTTCTCTAATGTAGGTCCTTCCCATGGGCTACAGTTCTTCACAAAATGCTCCAGTGTGGGTCTCTTCCACTGGTGCAGTCCTTCAGGAACAGACTGCTCCAGCGTGGGTCCCCATGGGGTCACAAGTCCTGCCAGCAAACCTGCTCCAGTGTGGGCTTCTCTCTCTCCATGGATCCACAGGTCCTGCCAGGAGCCTGCTCCAGTGTGGGCTTCCCACTTGCTCCAGCGTGGGGTCCTCCATGGGCTGCAGGTGGATATCTGCTCCACCATGGACCTCCATGGGCTGCAGGGGGACAGCCTGCCTCACCATGGTCTTCACCACAGGCTGCAGGGGAATCTCTGCCTCGGTGCCTGGAGCACCTCCTCCCCCTCCTTCTTCACTGACCTTGGTGTCTGCAGAGTTGTTTCTCTCAAATATTCTCACTCCTCTGACTGCAACTGCTGTTGTGCAGGTGTTTTTTTCCCCTTAAATATGTTCTCCCAGAGGTGCTACCACCGTCACTGATGGGCTCAGCATTGGCCAGCGGTGGGTCCATCTTGGAGCCGGCTGGCATTGGCTCTGTCGGACATGGGGGAGACTTCTAGGAGCTTCTCACTGAAGCCACCCCTGTAGCTCCACCCTACTGCCAAAACCTTGCCATGCAAACCTAATACAGGTAGGCAGGGGGACCAGGACATACCCCACATTTAAGGATATAATTAATTTACCTCAACCAATTAGATCCTATATGCAGTGTTCCCATAGATCCCCATGCTGCCACCAGGTGATAGAACAGTTTCGGTTTCATTCAGCCTTGGTGTCCAGGCTGAACAGTTCAACAGATGTCCTCAGAAAGGAGCAGTGAGACTGGAGGTGGCTTGCAGCATTTAAACAATCAGTGCCAGTTCCGGAGAACTTAATGTTTAATCTTTAGTACATTACAAAAAATTGCGGAGCACCTATTAGCCACAGCTCACTTCAGAGGTTTAGATTAATTCTGACATCTGAATTCCTCTGCCAGCGAAGTGTCAATGATGGGTTAGTCTGCTATGTTCTTCCCCCTCCTCCCTCTGTCCCAAACATGTTTGTATGCATAGCCAATTCACATTTAAAAGCAAGAAAACTCCTCTCACTTACAGGTAAGCTGTTATCTAACAACTTTCCCTGTATTTAAGGACTCTTTCTTTTCCCAGGAGTTAGTACAGGAGATGTGTATGAAAGGTAGAAGACAGATCCTTCACAACCACTTCTTCCTGTCCATGTGGCCCCATGCCCTTCCTTCTTTGACATTTCTGCTCTTTTACTTTCCAACTGGTGTGCTTACTTGGGGACCTGGATGCTGCTCTGCACTTGGCAGTGGCAGCCCAATAGGATGCAGCACAATGGAGGCTTTCCAGGGTGATCACATCCTGCTCCATTCACTTCCCTCCTCTCAACACATTCCCAGCACATGTCCTTGTGATCAGGCATGTCCTTGTGCAAGAAGTGCCTCTATGATTTGGGCTACTCTGCTGACTCTCTGCTGTTCACTGTAATTTAATTAACTCACTNTTCCCATTCTCTCTCTTCCCTCTTCCCTCTTCCCTTCTTTTCTTTCCTCTCTCATTGTCTATTGTTCTCCTTTTTCCTTTTTTCCTTTTCCTTTTCCTTTTCCTTTTCCTTTTTCCTTTTTCCTTTTCCTTTTCCTTTTTGTTTTCTTTTTTCCTTTCCTTTTCTCCTTCCCTTTCCTGTCCTCTTTCCCTTTCCCCTTCTCCTTCTCCTTCCCCTTTTTCTTCTTTTTTTTTTCTTTTTCTGTCTCTTCTTTCTTTTCCTCTTCTTACTTCACAAATAGGACTTAGAATGGCCAGGAGAAAAAGTCACAGTTACTTTGGTCGCTATTATGATTCAATACAGGATTCCTAGCAAGGAAAGCATGATCTGCTTCAGATTCCCTCAGTAAACTAGGGTGCTGCATGAAAGAGAAAATCTTAAATTGCAAATCACAGACTTGTCTGCAGTTGCAGTTTCAGTTTCAAGCTTTTGTATTTCAGATTTACTTCAGTTGATTAACAAATGCGGTTCTTAAACCGAAATAACAGTCCATGTGGGTTATACACTGGTTGAAATGCAACTTTCTCACACAGGCAAGTCTATGAATATATAATTGACAGTTGTAACTTTATATCCTCTGGGGAACAGATACAGAAAGAGATTTTGGCATAAAATACCCAAAACAAGGGCAAAACCCCCATTTCTTTCATCAGTATGTTATAATCTATTTTTATTTTCTATGAATATTCAAAGAACAAAACCAGAATTTTGGGGAAGAATGTTCATGGAAATGTTAATCCAAAAAGAAGAAAAAAGCATCAGATCTGCATGTTTAATTTTCAAAAGTATGCACGAATCTTTACTTAGTGCCTTTTTTCCCTGCTTCGCTCCCGATGCAGCCAGCGCTCCCACTACAGTCAATGAGATTCTGCCCCTCTGAGCAAAGCCACAGTCAGAAATATCAAACGTTATACCTCAAGTCTTGTGACAGAGTATCTTGAATGCTGCCTTTCCAGCCTGACCTCATACCCTTCCGATTCCTCAACATCAAACAATCCAGAGTGTCTCCTTCTGGGTGTCCAGTCCCTTGCCATCGCTCTTCACAACCGACCCTGCTTTCCTTCCCGCAGCCCCCTGCCGTGGTGTGTAACAGACCCCTAACTGTTTCCCAGACCTCACTTTCGCTGCAGCCCCACGGCTGCAAAGTTTTTCAAAAAACAAGTGAAAAAGCCAAAAGAGTGCCCTGTTGCTGACTGGGATGGGGATGAATCATGTCATAGTTCAGAGCACTGTTGTTGCTCTGGCACCGAGTCACCGCGCTCGGTCTCTGCCAAGGCGGGTGTCAGCTGGTGAATTATAACTTTGGCAGACAGGCCAGAGATAAGCAAAAAACACAATGACAGCTGCTACACAGAACTATTCTTTCTGGCCTGCTGAATACAGAAATACATTGTGTAAATAAAGACAGACAGCTTCATTATGCAATTGTCTGCTGCTACATCTCTGCTGAAGAAGTAGTATTGATTCAGGAAACTATACCCAAGCTCATCAGACTAATGTGTTCTTGCTTTTGGACTCCCAGTGTAGTAAGAAATATAGTAATGTAACTCTCTAATAGTAGTTCTACAGAAATATGTGCTCAATGGGGAAAGAAGGTCCTGGTGATAATCTAGTCATTTTGTTTCTCATAAATGCTTCTTACATCTATTTGAGTCCAGAGCAGAACATGGAAACAGATACACTCACCTTACATGGTAGATGCAAGATGTAACAGGAGTTAACAAATAATCTCTATATAGAGATACCACCATATCTTTCCATCAGTGCAAATCAGCAAATCATTTTTTTCTGTTATGTTTCAGCCCAAGTGGTAAAGAGGCACTGAATGGGAAAATTGTAATAGATAAACCACAGAAATGAGCTGAAGTTATCTTACCGTAGTGTGTTTATTAAAATGTTGTTTCTACCTTCTTTTGCGTAATTATCTCTGCAAACTATGCAGGGAGACACTTTAGAGTGTGGGATGCAAGAAGGCAGCATTTAAACCATCTTTCAAATGACCCCATTCACCTTTTGCTTTAACCTGACATCACTGAGCTCCTTAACTGAACAAAATGAAGTAAGGAATGACCGCAGAGATGTTCTCATGGGTGAAAAGCAGATGAAACTATTCACTTTGAAAATAAAGGAAGGAAAAGTTAAATCAGAAGCATATTGTACTGAGTATTGCAGGACATTCATCTTTGGGAGTGCTAAGGAGTAGAAGACTCAAACTTAAAAAAAGTGGGAGTATAAATAGACTGTAAAGAAAGGGTAAGCAGTGTTATTCTCAGCAGGAATTAGTCAACTATCCAAAGCTCCTGAGAACAATACCACTTTTCAAGGAGCAATTGTGTCCGAACTGGCTCAGCTATACATTTGCTGGGATCCTGGAAGAAGTTGTGTGAGCTGTGAACTGAATATTGAGAAGGGAGAAATTGTGTGGGAAGCTACTCCTGATTCCAGAACTGACTTTTTTTAAGTGCGAAGAAGGGGTGGGGAAGGCCACAGCTTATTTTAAGCCCCTTTTAGGTTACTTTGCACTCACATAGGAGGTTATCAGCATTATGCAGAATTGTTTTAAAATGGTGATCGCCTGAACAAGTCAAGTTGAATTGTTTGCATAAATGCATTTTTAACCAAGGAGTAACACAATGATGAGCAAAGGTTTTTGTGGATCTTTTTGCAAGCTCTGTTTCCTCATGCATTCTGGTTTATGAACTAGCTCTTATCTAGCTATCTCACAGCCTATGTAGGAAGTCTGCAACTGTCTGACTTCATCCAAACCCTAGGTGACCTCTGCTAGAAAAATGTTACAGGTATAAAATGGCATAGTCAGTTTTGGAGCTGAAGCTTCTGCTTGGTAATTAAAGGGATATGCAACAATGTCAGAGGGAGACCTAGGCCAAAATTAGGTGGCAATTTTCAAAACACTTGTAAAATCACATAGTCTGCTCCATTTGGAGTTGAGCAACCTCAATTTGTGGTTCAGTTACTCTACCATTTCAGTTATGTGAATAAATTCACATTGCAAGCAGTGGCTTTTCTGTGGATTCCTCTTGGGATGTTTACTTGGCAATGAATTTTAATGGCATTGCAACCATTAAATTAGGGATTGCCAGCATTAAAAAAAAAATGCAATAGTTTGAAACACTGCAAAACCCATTACTGCTTTTCAGTCAGATGTTTTGTGACATAAGGTATCCTAATTCTAGGAACGCATAGAATATTATTAACATACCTGAAGCAAATGGCTGAATTAATATGCTTCTTAAAGATTTATGACCCCAACAATTTAAGTCTTCTTTGTGTTTATCTTGACAGTTTCAGTCAATTGAGCTTGGCTCAATTATTTTTTAGCTTCTGATTACTCTGAAACACAGTCATCACTTTGCAAACTAGTAAACCCAAAGAGTTCGAGGCTATTGGTGATAAGACTTAACCTAAATTTTCAACTTTTTTGAACAATATTTACTCTGTTGGGACCCAGCCAACAGGAATCTGGTGTGACTATGCCATACAGCTTTACCGGTCATTGCAAACATAAGAGTAGTGACAACATTGAAAGGAAAAATAAGCACAGATTCAGCAAATACTACAGAGAATATTTGCTCTCCGGAAAAAAGGGCTTTCTAACACAAGCAGCAGTCTCGGGGGGCTTCTAAGGGCTGAGCATGGCTGCAGGAGTCTTGGCAGGGGGGGAACTTTGATCCTGACCCCTATTCTTTGCAACCAGGAACCCACTTCTCTTCTTCCATACCTGCTGCAATGTTGCTAGAGGCCCATGTCTGGAGTCCGATGGGTGAGCTCTGCGTGCTTCCATCCACCTTCTCCTGCAATGGGAGCTGGCATCCCATTCACGTGATCATGGCAAGAAAAACAGGGAGGAGGCAGAGACTGATTACTATAGTAATGTGTAGTATTTGAACAGCTGGACTCTGCCTCTTCCAGTATAGGCAGAAGCAACATAATGGCTGCAGTCATTTTGTTACTCCTGCAACCCTCTGCTCTAAATAGGTCATGCTTTCCCTAGTCTAACTCACTCTAAGTATATGTATGCCCTGTATCATGACGTGAGTGCTTTTCATCCACACACCTATGCAACTATAAATTGGGCTTTGCAAAATAATTATTTCAGGATTTAAATAATTTGGTTAAACATTAAGTGAACAAAGACACAATAATGTCTGTGACAGATATTGTGTTTGTCAGCAATAGCTGTCTATAATTAGCTATCAAAACATAAAAGTGGGATAATATCTTCCAGTGTTATAGAACTTTTAAGCCTATGTAACAGCTGTTCAGGCTAAACATGGGATTCTTTTGTTGCTGTTGTTCTTGTTTCTCCTATTTACTCCCAAGGTCTGATATGCTTTCAATTAGCATCATACTGTAATAATTTTGGACAAGGACTCTAACCACTTTTGCAACATTCCTAGAGCTGTGGGAGACTGGACCCTGATTACTGGGCTTGAATGTCATCTCATTAAAAAAAAATTATATATATATACATATTTTTATTTCTGCTAGCTGTACCTAGATGAGGCTTTAAACACCGTACCAATATTATTTCTTTTATTGTTACTCTTTTGTGACTCCACATCTCCAGTTTGGAGAGAAGATGAAGTCATGACATAGTGTAAGCAAGGCTGTTCACGGGCATTTTCAGCATTTCTGGAAGCTGGAAATCTCCAAGGAGTTTTCTCTGAAAGTTGTAAACCAAGTCATTTGAAGAGCATTCTGTACCCTAAGACCCAAGCCTGTGGCTTCACAACTGACTTTCAAAACTCTTTTCTGTATATTAATAAATATAGTTTGAAAAGCTTAGTGTGGCCTAAAGCTTGGTCCCCACTGCACAGCATCCGTTGTTCTATTCTAGTGCAAAACTGAACAGCAGAGATGAACTGTTTAGTTTGCAGTACTGATAGTTTAAATTACAGCAGTGGTTGAAGACAACACGAGTCTACTCCAGAATGGCAGAACTGTCCAATGGCCAGGGAGAAGGCTGCTTGAGAGGCTGTCTGAGACACTCTTCTCTTGCATCTCCTGTCTGAGTACATACATGTCCTTGCCTCGGCTATTACACAGCCAGGTCTGGCCAGAAAGTTTCCTGGGTCAAGGCAAAAAGCTAATGAAAGTCTGATTTCCCCAATACACCCAAACACAGTTTGTGTGTTCTTCAAACTAGGTATTTTCTGACACTGATCATGACCTCAAAGCTGCTTATTGCAGTATAGCTGTAATGACTGCTCAGAAGTTCCTTCTCCTTTGTACTAGTGTACATGAAAAATAATGCAAGCCCTCCCTCCTGCTCTCCTTCCCTTCCTTCCTTCCTTTCTTCCTTCCAGGAGGTGTGTGTCATGAGGTAAAGGGAAAGTCGGAAAAAAAACCCTTCTCTATCTTAGAAAGAAACAAATAACAAAAGACAAATCCTGGTTAACATTTGAGAGTCGTAGTATTGTTTAAGGAAAAGTCTTGAACGTCCACAAACACCTTTTTCCCTCCTACAGGTGTTGTGGTCAAACCCCTAAATGTATGCTCCCAGAAAATTAATTATCTGTTGGTTTTTTTTTTTTTTTTGAGATTTACTCTTCAGTGTTCCTCTTTCTCCTTGTCTAAATTTTCTCCTTTTCCAAATTTTAAAAAATAAGGTTAAAAAGTAGGAAAACATTACACAGTTCATGGGTAAGTTCTAGTTCTTCCCTCAATCTTTACTATCCAGGCAAACTATTGGTTTCCTATGGCTATAGCATTAACCAACATAATATATTCATCATCTTGTGACAATATGAAACATAACATGAGAAAGAACACCAGCTTCCTGCCATGCTTTTCTGAAAATAAATGTCTATTTTCTAGAGCCTGAATACTTCAGGTAGTCATCTCAGGAATCTAGTATAACTTGAAATACAATGGCTAGAAGATTAAGAGTTATTTCAAGCTTTTTTTCAGGAATTCCCAAAGTGTTGTGTGGTGCCCTGGACTCCACTGGAATGAATGCAATACAAGTTAAAGTGCATACAATTTAAAGCAAAATACATCACATAAAATAAAGTACAAATGTGAAAACATCACCACTCTTTCTTAACGAGATGCAGGTCTCTAAGGAAGAACTTTTCAAAGCATCCTAATCCTACTTTCCTCAATGTAAAAGCTATGTTTAAGAGTATGGTTAGTATTAAAGATACTTGTAAAGTTTATAACTATAATAGTAGACCATATAAAGCATTATTATTGACTTGTGAAATAAATATAAGCATAAGCAACTGTATTATTCCTTGCACATTTAAAATTCTATACTGATGTCAAGCAATTGACCTTCAAAATACTCCAATAAGCTATATGTGTTAGTATCTCTGTTATACAAAGGAGGCAGGTAGCGCTTGTAGTTGCCATAATTTAAGCAAAGACCTTTAAAATGTCAACAGCAAGGCTTTATTTGAAAACTTATGCACTTTTGAACTCCAGCTTTAAATCACTTTATGCCCCATAGCAAAAAAAAAAAAAAAAAATTCTCCGCACCTCTTGCCATGAATTTCTCTCCCCCATTCTCCTACTTTTTCTGCCCCTTTTCCTATGCACCTTTCCTTACATTCTTCCTCACACCTCCTGTGAGATGTATCACCACAGAAACCTAAAGCTATTTTTTTAGGGTATAATCTATTCTTCACTGAAACAATGTCTCCACACATGTGAGTGAATGTTGTTCCATTACAGTTATGCTTACTTTTGCTAGAGGAGAATCTTCCCCAGTGTGTTTTGTCTTCTTGCTTGTTTAACATATGGCAAGAAAATCGCTATGGAGACTGTAATTTAGTAACTCCAAAACCACTTCCAACATCCTGAACTCCTTGGCTCTGTGTTAAATCCTTCAGTGTAAGAGGCTAAGATACACTCGGGATTAATTTGGCCCAATAATTTCTTGTGTTTACTTGGAAAATCTTGATCAAGATGAAACGATTAAAAAATGAAGAAAACATCTTTGACAAAATATGGTTCTAAAATATGTTTTCCATTTTCTGATCATCTCTGAAATTCAGGAAAAGAAAATTCTAACTGCAAAAAGGAACAAAATCCATCCTGACTCTAATTATTAAACTGATGAGATAACAGACATGATCTTATCTGTATGGCTGTTCATGGCTGGATCCTAAAGTGAATACTCCCAGTGTTGCACAGTCCCATTTTCTAAATAAGAAAGAAGACATGAAGTCAGCCTCAGGGTTATTTCTTGATCTAGAAGTAAAAGGCTGGATACAGCACAAAATGTTTATGCAAGGGAACTGGATTGTTGTGCCCCTTTTTGCCCACACAGGGTCAGAGAGAGAGAAGAAAGAAGACTTACCCTGGACTCCTTCTGTCCCACAGCCATTGCCTTGGGCTGTGAAGGACTTCTGCACAGGTAAGCCCATGTCCCAGACTCATCTGTGCTGTTTACAGTTGAGCAAACCTACCACTGCAGTATGGCCCTTCTGAGTTGCGTCTGCTTTAGCACTGTGTGCTAGGTCATCTGTCCTAGTACTCACCTCCTCTCCTAAAGCAAAATAGGCATGCTGTATAACTTTGCCTGAAATTCCTGCTAAATTTATGAAGTCCCTGTCTAAAGCAGATATATAACTTAGGACCTGAGCTGGCTGTGTTTACCTAAACTCCCTCAATGTCTTGATTTGACCTGAATGATCACCAATGCAGCTTGGATTTTAAGTGGCCTGAATTAGATATTGCGCAGCTACCTATTGTACCTATATGGATACATGAGAAGAATCAAAGCTGCTTATAGCTTGGCCTGGCAAATACTTGTACAGGGTAAAAAAGAGTGCTAGATCCACATTTTAGAGGCTAAGAGTGTTGATTAGGTCTACACCCTTTTTTATGACTGCTTTCCACCCCAGAAGTTGCCCTCAGGCAAGTAGCCCTTGTGTCTGAGCAAAGTGCCCTTGCTTCCATGTTATCAAAAACATCACAAATTTTCTTGCTAGTGTCACTTGGCAGTGATTTTTAAAAAAGAGCTGTGGTCACAAGCAGCAACAGCGATAGTTTATTCCAATCAACAGTGTTTGGAGAGGTGATACTAAGCTGAACCTCCTTCCATTTCCCCAATAATTAATAGCAATTATGCAGCCAACCCCCCCCATCCAGTGCATTAGTGCTTGTAAAATTGGCTCAAAATGCAGTATGACTGAGATGGGACTGAGTATTTCTCTGATTATGTTACATACATGGGTTTTTGTTGGTTTTGTAGTTTTCCAGGCATTCAATGTCTCCTGAGGCACTCTTTGCGGTAAACGTCAGCTAGTCATATTGCTTGAAAAGCCTGTGAATGTGCAGGTTTACATGCGATAGTGTCCTCCATCTCTGCTAGCTTTGCTCTCACTTCTGAAACTGGTCTGTGCTTCTCCTTGCCATCTGACAGGTGTCCAGGGTATTTCTTGTTTTTTTATTCTGACTGGGGACCACCTCTCCTGAGACTGCACGGAGGCCAGTGTCATGACTGCTTTCCTGTCACCCTATATGACTTGTTGTGGGCTTTAAGGTTTGGGACATAGCCACACCTGGCCCCAAAGCTCACAGGTGGCAAAGCTCACAGGTAGCACTTAGCCTTCACAGAAATGAATCAGATCTAGCTTAAAGTGTTTGTAGGAAGGGTGACCGATCCAATGAGCAGTGCAGTGTGGTGCAGATCACAGCTATATGTTCTTGTAAGATTGGCAGTGCTTGTTGGCAACCCAGCCAATAATTTTGGAGGCTGAAGTTCAAGGGGAGTGAAGAAGGATCGTCAGTGTCTTGGACTGTGAGGTAAAGATGGCAAAATGACCTACAGGAAAAATATTGCAAGGCTATACTAAAGGAGAAAGGTACAGGAAAAGGGAGAAGCTGAAGGATTGGGAAAGAGAGAGAGAGAGAGATCTAAAGAGCAAACTGTGCTAAGAAAATTGGAAGCAACAACAAGAAAAAGGAGGTAGAGGAAAAGTGAAAATTTAAATGAGAAAATACATTAATGAAAGAAAAACAAGAGAAAATGCATCCAGCTCTGGGATTAATAAATGTTAGCCACATTTCTACTCTATCAGTATTTTCACATCAGAAAATGGGAGGCTGAAAAATCAGAGTCTGTGTGAAATGCAGAGGGGTCTCTTACATTCTTGTGAGTTGAAACATGGGAGATCTTCAGGACAACTGTGGCTGGGGAGTGGCCTCAGGGTCATTCGTTGTATTTCTATTGCAACCATTTGTTTGATTGCCCTACAGTTACCCTTATAGATAGCTGAACAAAAGCACTGACAAGCTTTAGATTTAATTTATCTAGAGAAAGCTTACCGTCTTTGGCCAGAAGAATAGGCCTTTGTAACTCGGTGCAGAGGAGGATATGGAGTCAAGGTGCCACCCCAGAACCAGAGAAACAGCTTGCCCACTCTCCTTTTCTTACACAACAGTCCTCTTTATTGAAGTACCTCATTTATTTTAAAAATACAAAAAATACAAAAGCATCTCCTCAAATATATTGTTTCTTCAGCTCCATACTCTGGATGCAGGCACTGGGATTGCATCCCTTACTCCTTTGCTTTGCTTGGGAGACCCTGCAACATAGTTACTATGTTCATGAGCAAGGAGAAAGAAGGAGAGTGTGAGCGACAGGATGCCTGATTCTGGAGATTACAAAATACCCTCTGGACAGGCTAGTAAATAATGTAAAAGCTCAGAGAGCTGATCCAAAAAGACCTGCAGTTTTGGCTAGACACAGCCCTGCCTACAGCTAAACCCAGTCAGGATCCAAAGGTACTTCTCTGTTCTGTGTATGCTTCATGTCATCTCACCCATTTAACAGCTATATGTGTACCATTAAATGCTGTATGTATTCCACAGAAATGTTATAATGCCTTGTTTCTGTACCCCAAAACAAGTCTTTGCTGCCTGTGGTGTTACACAGAGGACTGGTTTGATCAGATCTGCAGCATGCTTTGAAGATGAAGACTGCTAAATATGATTACTATTACTACTCTCATGAAAACATGTGTGTACTTAGCTCTTCGGAAGGAGGGAGAGCTCCACTTTTTTATCTTTATAAGAATACGTAGGTGCAAGGTTAAGAGTGTTGGGGTTAAAAGCAGTAGGAAACAGTGTATATTAAATGGGCAGGGAAAGGACCTGGGAGTGTAAACACAGTAAACAGAGTCACAAAACTGTCAGCAAAATGTATTTCTGCAGCCAAACAGGAAAGTGCCAGAAAGTGTACAGAGGAACCCAGAAAATAAGACAGAACAAGTCATTCCAGATGCCTACATGTGGCATTATATTCTAAAATGTGGAACTCCCATACCTAATTTTACACCCTATATTACAGAGATGATGTCACATATTATAAAAGTCAAGCACAGAAGCCTCGCAAAAGGAAAAGTCTAGAAGGAGTGCTGAAATAGTGGCTGTGCTAGATTTGCAGTCCCTAGAGAGAAAGTGATTAAAAGAAACATATGGTTCAGACTGTTACCTCTTTTCTGATTTGTGAGTTTAAGCACACCAGAGGCATGTTCAGTATATTGTAGATTTTTTAATGTATTATTATATTCTAATAGGTAGGGGCCAAATTATGTGGCCTTAATGGATGGCCACCTTCTATCATCTATTTCAAGCTATTATTAATTTTAGAATACTTAAAATGTCACCCACCCACAAACTCTTGGGGTTGACGGCAATACTTGCAGTTAGAGTAGATATTAACAAAATGAAACAATTTATTTCAAAGTTCGAGATCATGCATTTATTTCAATAACTAAAATGTCGCAAATATTTTTTTCCCTGAAAAACCTTAATGTCTCTCTTAAATCTTGAAAGAGAGCGCCACCCAATATACACCTATTTCATATGCTCTTTCCCTTCCCACTTATTCTTCCCCATCATGTCTGTGTTGGTGGAATTATACAATGTTGTTTCACATCTAGAAACTTTAAATATGTACATTTAGTGTTGCTTGCAAATACAGTTGGCCTTTGCCGCTCTAAATAAAGAACAGACTTTGTGCTCTGAAAATTTGCTTTGGATATTTTGTGTTCTCTTTGCACCGTCTTATATAAAACATACTCTTTTATTTCTTTGGTTTGAGAAATAAAACAATAAAAGCTACTAAAAAGTAGTTAATTGTCCCTGTATGGATTTGTCTTACTTCTCTATAGTCCCTGGCACTGTACAGGGGTTGTGCAGAATGATGTATCTGCAAGTGCATCACTGTAGCATTTTACAATATACCTCTTTATTTACAGTTTTACCAATATACATCTTTATTTACCTGTGTTATAAGCACAGCATATATACTGAAGCTGCAGGACTTACAGAAGAAATGCCAGTCATAGTATTTATTTCGTGTCATCTTTCATGTGGAAAGACTTTTATTGTTCCCTTGTGTCAATGCAATATTTTACAAAGCTATAGATCACTTTCATGGTCCTGAATCATGTTTAGTAGTTTCTTACAAATCAAGTTAGTAATAGCTATAAACCCCTATCATTTAGTGTCCACCTCAGTTCACTCATTTCAGACCGCTACTGGCCTCTGAGTTAATTATGGAACATTTTAAAGCTTTATCGCCTCATTTATGCTGTAACAGGGAAGGTAGGGCTATAGGGGAATTTGTCTTTCTCCAGTTGAATTGAAGGCTGTAGAATTACAGATTAATATGAATGCTGTAAGTACAAATTCCATGTGTGTACCTCCACCCTCCTGAGATCACAGGGATTTTTAGTTCTGGACAAACTGCCTGTCTATTAGCCATATAGTCTCAAGATGCTTGTAAAGTTGTTGAGTTTCCTCAGCAAATATCCCTGCGAGATGACCTTGTTCACCCGAGTTCCACTCTGTCATTGTCTGTTATCTGGCAATATTTCATCCCTTCTCTCACTTCTTGTACTGACCCCATGCTACTAGCCCCTGTATAGGCTTATCTGTATACTTGCACACCAAAACCACAGCGACTCTGCTGATACAGTCTCCCTCAGTGACTATGAAGATACTTTAGGTGTGAGGTTAGGTCTGGGCTTTACCTAAAGATAAATGCTAGCTAAAATTGGATAGCTGATTGCATGCCCTTTTTTTCAATACACCTACACACAATACGCCTGCCTTCCCTCCCCTCACACTCCACCGAAACACAGAGTGCCTGAATCATTGCTTGCAGAGGACTATTATTAAGTACTTCTTTTATTTGAATGGTAGAATTTAATTGCCCTAGAATTCAGTTATTATTTATCTGCTAAGAAAAAAGTGTTAAAAATAACCTATGGATAAAATTCAAAAGCAGCTGAGCAGGGAATGTTACAAATGTTATTCTAGTTACTTGCTTACTAGCAAAATTTTAGGGCTAAAAATCCTGTGATTGTAGGTGTGGTTATGTTGGTCACTGCTTTCACAAAGAAAATTCCAGTGTACATGGTGGGTAGGAGGTCAGAATATGGGACACAGCTTTCCTTCACTTGTAAACTCAGAATTTCCCTCTTGGTGTAAATGAATTGAAATAAATATCTAATAAGTACTGTTCTGTGGATGCTTCAAATTCAAAATAGGAGCCATTTAACATAAGATAGAGCTGAACTCCAGACCCAGCCTTTGGGTAGCCAGCTGTCTGCTTATGTCAGCATTTGACTTTGCTGACACTCTATCCAAATGCTTTTGTGTACAGACTCAGCTTTCTTTAAACACTTTGACCGATTTAATCTTGGCTGAAAATATAACCACCAGCACTATGATGACTGAGTTGGCTGCAGGGAATAAGGCAGTTCCTGGCTAGGTAGTATTGATAGGAGGAAGATTAGATTTCATGTGTGAGGGTGTTCCTTGTATATCTTAGGCATGATCATTCAAAAAACATCATGCCTAAGTAATGATTACTAGTTAAGCATGTCCTGGTCGTTCCCAAAGGGAAATGTGGAATTTGGAAGATGATCTTAATTTGATTCCACAGGTTTTAAACATGTCTTCTGACAGGACAATGGGAGCTGCTTGCTGAAGCTTGGAAAGGGGTGAAATTAAACATCCAGTCAGGGCTGGATTATCATGCTTTGTTTTCCGCAGCTTTGATGGATAAGCTGATGTTTCATACATTTTGGCCATGGCATAAGACCAGAAACTGTCTGTAGAGATGCAGGCAGAAGCTCCCACTGCTCCTATTATTCTGTTATTGTCAGCAGCAAATCAAAAGGCCAGTGAGAAAGCAGAGCATCTACAGTGGATATATTAAGTATTCCTGGTATGTAATTAATTCTCTTGGGCAAAATGGACATAATTCAAAACAACCTGAAAATGGAGAGCAGCTACACTTTGAAAATAAATTGCCTTGTTACAATCTTCATTTCACGGTTAAAAAAAAAAAAAAAAAAAACAAAACCAAAACCTCACAACAGTGTGAGGCAAACTCTTAAGTTCTGCTTTTGGGTCATGCACAACACAGAGCACATCCATGGTTATTTTCTAGCTCCAAATAATAGCAGCTGAAATTTGACATATTTAGCTACCTATTTCCAAGTTTTCTGTCTGCACTCTGTTCTTGCATTTTCTGATATCAACAGATAGCCAGGAGCAATATTGGTAGATTAGTTTACAAATGGATGCAGCAGATTGTTATAGTCGCTTGTTTTCTCTCATTTGTGAGCATTAATGTACCAAGAGGCGAGCAGCTCTGGTGCCAGCAGGATCTGCAGCGGAGCGCTCCAGCTCAGTGCACAGGCAGGGTTTCCCAAACTGGGGCAACCTCAGGGCGATCCAAGAGACAGCAGCTGATGAGACCTGGGCAGGACCAGGAGCAAAGGCAGCCAAAGACCCCCCACACATAAAAGAAGACCCTGGGGAGCGCTAACGACCAGGAGCCCAGTGAACAGTGGGAAAACAATGTGTGGTGCACCAGCAAGGGCGTGGCACATCAGTTTGCACAAACAGGGTGTGGCATGTCAGCAAGGGCGTGGAGCATCAACAAGGGTGTGGCAGTTTGCACAGAAGAGCATGCAGTAAGGGTGCTGAAGCTCTGCCAGCTCAACCAGGGAGCAATGGTATGCACCCAGCAGAAAGCCATGGCCTCTCTAAGCTCTGCACCCACCACGACTGATGCAGCTTCCCAGACAGAGCTCCGGTGGGAACATGCTGCCACGCAGGTGCCAGGCTTCAGGGTGTGCCCTACTCTTACACGGGTATCAGGTGGCAGTAGTGAGCACATCTGTGGGAGGTGCGCCCAGGTAGAGGAACCCCTCCGCTTACTGACAGGGCTGGGGAGGAGGTGAGTAGGTTGAGGAGTATCAGGGAGAGAGAGAGAGACCGAATACTGGAATCGACCCTACCTTCCCTGAAACAAGCCCAATAGGCAGACAGGACGCGTGATACGGAGGATTCGCTATCCTCTCTCCGCCTGGCGGAACACAGTGACTTAAGGGATAGGGGGCAACGGCGACAAGTTCCTGCCTGGTGCAGCAGGCGCGTCTCCTCTGTGACTACCCCTCCGTCCCATGTGCTCTTGCATAGTAGGTATGAGGCTCTGCAAGTGGAACCGAACACTAACGAGGACAATGTTTCATGTAGCTTGAAGGTGTTGCCAAGGTTAAGTCGGCCTATGTCCTGTGTCAAAACTGCTTCCATACAGAAAAAAAGGCAGGTCATTGTCATAGGAGACTCTCTTCTGAAGGGAACAGAAGGCCCAATATGCAGACTGGACCCACTTCTTAGGGAAGTCTGCTGCCTCCCTGGGGCCTGGGTTAAAGATGTGAAGAGAAAGCTTCCTACCCTGGTATGGCCCTCAGATTATTATCCATTACTGATGGGTAGGCAGCAATGAAATTGCAACAAGAAGTCCGAGGGCAATCAAGAGAGACTTCAGGGCCTTGGAACGACTGGTTAAGGGATCAGGAGCACAAGTAGTGTTCTCCTCTACCCTTCCAGTTGCAGGGAATGATGAGGGAAGAAACAGGAAGAGTCAGCAGATCAATACCTGGCTCCGAGCCTGGTGTTACCAGCAGAATTTTGGGGGTTTTGATCGTGGGTCAGTTTACACAACACCAGGCCTGCTGGCAACAGATGGGGTACACCTGTCTCAAAGGGGGAAAAGGATCTTTGCACAGGAGTTACCAGCGCTCATTGAAAGAGCTTTAAACTAGATTTGAAGGGGGAAAGGGGTAAAACCAGGCTCGCTAGAGATAAGCCTGGGGGCAGTATGCCAATGTTTGAAGGATAGTGTGCTAGCGATGTCCTTCGGTCTGCCATCTCAGTGGAGGTAGGGGATGGAGATCCATGCAGCAGCAAAGACACAAGGGTCATGGATGTGTTAAAAACCACGGAAGGACCTGAGAATGGTCACATAGGAATTAGGGCTTCTCCCCCCAAAAAGGTGGCAGGATCAATAGCCCAACTGAAGTGCATCTACACCAGTGCACACAGCATGGACAACAAAGGGGAGGATCTGGAAGCCATTGTGCAGCAGGAAAACTATGATATAGTTGCCATCATGGGAACATGGTGGGATGGCTCGTGCAACTGGAGTGCTGCAATGGATGACTATAAACTCTTCAGAAGGGATAGGCAAGGAAAGAGAGGCAGTGGGGTAGCCCTGTGTGTTAGGGAGTGTTTTGACTGTCTAGAGCTTAAGGAAGGTGACGATAGGGTTAAGTGTTTGTGGGTAAGAATCAGGTGGAAGGCCAACAGGCAGATATCATGGTGGAAGTCTGTTATAGACCATCCAACCAGGAGGAAGAGGCAGATGAAATATTCTATAAGCAGCTGGGAGAAGTCTCACAATCACTAGCCCTTGTTCTCATGGGGGACTTCAACTTACCAGATGTCTGCTGGAAATACAATACAGCAGAGAGGAAATGGTCTAGGAGGTTCCTGGAGTGTGTGGAAGATAACTTCCTGACACAGCTGGTGAGTGAGCCAAATAGAGAAGGTGACCCACTGGACCTGTTGTCCAGAGAAGGACTTGTGAGTGATGTGATGGTTGGAGGCTGCCTTGGGCATAGCGATCATGAAATGATAGAGTTTTCAATTCTTGGAGAAGTAAGGAGGGGGCTCAGCAGAACTGCTCCCTTGGACTTCTGGAGGGCAGACTTTGGCCTGTTTAGGAGCCTGGTTGACAGAGTCTCTTGGGAGGCAGTCCTGAAGGGCAAAGGAGTCCAGGAAGGCTGGACATTCTTCAAGAAGGAAATCTTAAAGGTGCAGGAGCAGGCTATCCCCATGTGCTGAAAGACAAGCTCGCAGGGAAGAAGACCGGCCTGGCTGAACAGAAAGCTTTGGCTGGAACTCAGAAAAAAAAGGAGAGTTTATGAGCTGTGGAAGAAGGGGCAGGCAAATCAGGAGGACTACAAAGATGTCATGAGGTTATGCAGGGAGAAAATTAGAAGGGCCAAAGCCCTACTAGAACTTAATCTGGCTATTGCCATAAAAGACAATAAAAATGTTTCTATAAATACATTAGCAGCAAAAGGAGGGCTAAGGAGAATCTCCATCCTTTATTGGATGCAGGGGGAAACACAGTGACAGAGGATGAGGAAAAGGCTGAGGTACTTAATGCCTTCTTTGCTTCAGTCTTTAAGAGTAAGACCAGTTGTTCTCCAGGTACCCAGCACCCTGCCCTGGAAGACAGGGATGGGGAGCGGAATGAAGCCCCCATAATCCAAGGGGAAATGGTAAGTGACCTGTTACATGACTTTGGCACACACAAGTCTATGGGGCCAGATGGGATCCACCCAAGGGTACTGAGGGAGCTGACGGAAGCGTTCACCAAGCCACTTCCCATCATTTATCAGCAGTCCTGGCTAACTGGGGAGATCCCAGTTGACTGGAAGTTAGCAAATGTGGTACCCATCTTCAAGAAGGGCCGGAAGGAAGATCCAGGGAACTACAGGCCTGTCAGTCTGACCTCAGTGCTGGGGAAGATTATGGAGCAGATCACCTTGAGTGCCATCACACGGCATGTATAGACAACCAGGTGATCAGGCCCAGTCAGCATGGGTTTATGAAAGGCAGGTCCTGCCTGACTAACCCAATCTCCTTCTATGAAAAGGTGACCTGCTTAGTGGATGAGGGCAAGGCTGTGGAGGTTGTCTACCTTGACTTTAGTAAAGCCTTTGACACCATTTCCCACAGCGTTCTCCTGGAGAAACTGGCTGCTCACAGCTTGGACAGGTGTACTCTTCGCTGAGTAAAAAACTGGCTGGATGGCAGAGCCCAGAGAGTGGTGGTGAATGGAGTGAAATC
>WAAD01035847.1:1451-24480 GCA_013389945.1 Fregata magnificens | reverse complement strand
CTATGCAGCTAATTCTTTTTTTCACTATGGAAATGGCTTACTTTCTGCTATTGAGCCTGGTTTACTGCCATCCTAGGAGGATGTCTGGAAAATTCCTATCTATCCCCTATGGAAATATATTACCAGTTTATTATAGCATTTCCTCACACACATTTTATTTTCTTAGACCCTCAGGGGGAGAATTGCATTACACTGTTCTCAGGAATTTAAAAACTCAATTGGATCTGGACATATTGTGTTCTAACACTAAGTTGATCTTTCACTTGATTGTCATTTAGTTTCTGGAAGTGATACATGGTCTCTGTTCCGATTCCCTGTTAAAATTTGGTGAATAAAACTAATGAAAAGTAACATAAGGATACTGACTGCAGATTTCTGCAACCCTTGATGAAAAATGTCCAACAATCTGGAAAGTTAAGAATAGTTTGGTATGTATTTGACAGAGCCAAATCTGGACACTTTTCAAGATAATGTGCTTAGGGCAAAGCAATGCACAAAAATCAAAATAACTGAAAACTGCTAATAAGGTAAATTATAAAATCCCTCTTTTCATCATAGGAAAATTATGTCCATCTTACATTTCAAAGACTACGGAGCAACATAAGGTCACTGTAAAAGACTATTCAGAAGTATAGGCACAAAAATTTTTGAAGAAACTCTATTTCTGCACAACACATTTCATTACATATTGCTTTTTATGACAGTTTCCACATTTAGAGAAAATAAATCATAAAGTCTGTGGGTTAGTTGTATCCTGCAACATCATGGGCAATTGTCTAGACTATGTAGATAACCAGTTCAAGTTGTCTTTTTACCCAGATATTTCTAAATACATGCAAAATTCACCATGTCACTCAGGGTAGGAATTTATCCTACCACTAGAGCCAGTTTGCAAAACTCAAACCCACTGGCCCAGAACTTGTTCCCAGTGATAAGACTGCAATTCTGATGTGACTTCATTTCAGTGCATTGCTCCAGATTTATGAGTTTAAATGAGAGTAAATTAAAAAAAAAAACAACAACAAAACCAAGAGCCATTCAAAGGCGTGATTGATTTATGTGCAGTTTGAGGATCACCAGAAAATGAAAAATCTAACAGATGTCACACCCTTGGTGGGCATCGTTAATATGTTTTTTTAGTAGTTTTTTCAGTATTTGTTTCGGTGATGGACTGGCATAGGGGTCAACTGCATAAAAAGGTTGGCAATATTCAGTCTATATGTTGAACTGTATAGCTTGTATGCAGATGGGACAATGTCTTCAGACAAATTTCTATAATTTTTTTATTGCCTGAAATGAAAAAAGGGCTTTATAATGCAACATGTCAGGCAACCTTAAGATCAGGCTGTGGCGATAGCCTGCCAACTGTAATATTTTCAGATGAGCAGGTTTTGTCAATTCCCAGTAGGCTTACTGAGGAGATGATTTGGGGGAGTCATTAAATTCTACTATCTTTCCAAAGTGAAACTGAAGGTTAATTACTTCTGCAAAAGAGGTTCATGATTATATATTACAGAATATGAATAATTACCATACTAGTCTGGGTTTTTTTTATTTGCACCAAGTGAATAAAACGATCTTTTACAAAAAATGATAAGGAAGATTATTTTTCTAGTGATATAGTAGTATCATTTAATAGTATTTATTTACTGGATTTGGCTTATAAAATTTGGGAAGCTTTGAGATGGTAGAGTTAGACTATTGGATCATGTGATTGTGGTCCAATGTCTCAGTATGAAATATATTTGATCTTATATCTATGAAACTTATTTCTCTAGATAATGTATGTGATGACTATCAGTCACAGATTGGTGAACTAGGTTGCACATGTTTGCATTTGTCATGCTCTGTTGTGCTTTGTGCAGCTTGACTAAACTAATGACCTCTACCATTTTTTTCCACAAAATAAAATATTTATCATTCTTCTTTGTTATTTTCCTTATTGAGCAATAAATACTACTAAAATACCATTGGTTTCTAGCAGAAAAAAGGTAAAAGAACACTAAAGAACACCGTGAAGTGAATGTTGTCCTTTCTTAATATAAAAATATAATCCTACATCTACTAAAACATGATTTTAAGCCTAGTTAAGATGTGTTAAAATTTGTTCATGATCATATTGAAATGGCAATGAGGTCAAAACTGGTTACACCAGACAGTCAGCTGTTGGCTGGATGTTCATTGTTATTTCTCATCACAAAGGGAGCAGCAAGGTTACAAATCTGAAAAACAGGTGGGTACTATGAACCCACCAATTTCAACAACTTTATAGTTAAGTCAAAGTGTATTCTAAATACCTAACCTGATAACTGTGGTACTTTTTAGAGGAAGTTTTTCTACTGGGTGCTGGGGAAGGGTGCTTTAAACCCAATGCAATATCCTCTGATGTCAGTGGAATTGAAGCACATGCTTTAGTGCTATGCTGAATTGAGGCAAGCCCATGGATAGCCTCAGACCCTGTCCTCAGCCTGGGTCTTTGCCAGTAGCCTCTGTCTCACAAGTTCCACATGAATTTGCAGAACTGAATTTCAGCATATTTTGAAGGACTTTGCAAAGGTTTTCAATGCTACAAGGCATCATCTAGAGCCCAATTACCTTTAAAACACGAGATTTCATAGTACCACATGTTTTTCTGCATCTGCTTGTCTGACATCTAAGATATGAGGATGAGAAAGTGAACAGATAATCCTCAGATTTGCACTGCTAATTTGTATATGACAAGGTAAGACTAGCTGGTAGGTACTTAGTAGCTGCCGAGTCAAAGGGAAAGGCAGCCATTTTGCTTTATTTCTCAGAAAAAGTGGGAGAATGTATTTTCAATATATTTTCAAGGAGTTTCAAGTTAGCAAATATGCATCATTATGGAACATGGTTCTCTAAAATTACAGTAGAGAGAGAACTGAAGAATGTAGTAATGGTTCATATTCATTGTGTAAATGGACATTTTTACCTTATGCTGGACTTCTAAGGTTTAGATCTTTCTCTCAGGTACACTAATATCAAATGACAAGTAATTCCTTTGGTATCAATAGTGTTTACACAGTAAATTGTATGGTGTAATTCATCTTACACTCACGCTTGTGGCATTCACTTTTAAAAAATACTATTTTCAGAGCAACCAGATACAAATGTTTGGCAGTTTATTTATTTAAATTGGCTTTTTAACAGACAGTTTTCCAGAATAATAAGGTAAGACCATCCATGTTTGTGTCATTTTCAGTTCCTTGAGTGCTTTAGGAATATACCCTCACCAGGAGACATATTTTGAATTTTCCAATGATGAATGTGACAAATGCTTAGAGAGGGAACCCTTTAATCACAAAAGAAATTGATTGTGCTTGGTAAGCCCATTAAGATATTTTTCACATTCCCAGATGGTCTTTTGGAATAACTGGTCTTAATTACAGCCTTTTTAGAAATAATGGGTGTATGTTACTTTTCCAAGTACCCTGGCAGATTAATATTAGCTATTTTGGGGAGTAGATAATTCACCTTTTGGATCTGAGAGAACAAAAATTTTTGCAGTATAGGTTTAAGAGCCCCAGAATCCGCAGCCTAAAAATTGAGGTTTAAGGTTAAAACAGAGTACCCACTGATTAGTACAGAAAACTACAGAACAACTTAGAGATAAAAGTATGTGATGCTGCCTTCAGCAGCACATGAGCTTGCAGGATTGGGGCTAGGAAACCCACTGGCATCAGTCTAAATTTTTCCTGTGATCTCACTGGCATTTCATACTAATGTGAAGGCCCCAATCCTAAAGACATTTACAATTGCACTTCATTTTAAATGGATGAGCCCTATGCATATCCATTGAAAATGTTCAGCTTGTCTGCTCAGAGAAAACCTCTTTGTTCAACTGCCTAATGTACTTCAGTCTCAGTACAAGTTTTAGCCCACAATAACAGTGTTCAGAACCCTGTTCTCTCTCACCTTTCCGAATCTCCATTATTGTTTTTTCTTTAGTGCAAGAGCTTCCTGGAAATAAGCTTGGATTCCCCATGGCACAGTGAACTTTTGCATGTTTTCTGTTAACACTGCTATGAACAAACACCCTTTTTCTTTTTCATGGGCTTTACCTAACCAGGATTTTAGTGTTCATGGTTTGAAGAGTCAGCTTGTAAAATTCACAGATAGAAGTCACCTGCCTCCTTCCTTCTTCACAGTAAAAATCCACAATTGGTTGGAAGCAATTTTGCTCTTGTAAGTGTTTTTATAGCTCATTGCAGGACAAAAGAGGAAACATATGAGTTGCCTGCTTGTGGTATCTGGAGAGAAAGGTAGCCACTCCTTTTGTTGTCCTTTTTTTGCACATCATTGACTGCTCTTAAGTGGGCTATAAAATGATGATACAATTATGCACACAGTAATACAATCAAGCTGAAACGTTTCTCAAGGGTGACTCTGCCTTAAACGTAGGGCTCCCCACTGTTTGAAGCCCTGTAAATGGTCTGCTCCACTTCGGGCAGTTATTGTTAGAAATGTTAGCTGAGATTTTCCTCCAGCTGAAAAATGCTGCGTAGGCAGATCTGCTGTAGGAGTGTGAGCCTGGGCCTTCCTTTATAGTTGAAAACAGATTGGAAGAGGAAAGGAACATTTCTTCCTGTGGACCCACTCTGCCCTCCTGGCAGGAAGCTCTTTGCAGCTGCGCTGCTGGCCACCTGTGACAGCAGCGCTCAATAGCTGGATATCCTGCTTCTCAGCCATCCAGGACAGCTATGTGGAAAGTAAATTGTGACTTTCCAGGGTTTTAAGCATGCCAAGATCAGGTATGAAAAAAAGGATGCTGGAACTTGCTGAATCCCAAATCTTTTTGGCACACTGCAAATAACGTACTTGGTTTCCAAGACATGCTCGTGTGTGTGCATGCATGCATGTGTGTAGGAGCAAGAGACAAAGATGTTTTATCTCAGCTATGGTTTCAGATCCTCAGCAAGCTATTGAGAAGCTAACAGTTAAGGGACAGCAACTGAAATGAGTAAACATCAAAATTAGCCACAAAATTCCAGTGTTCAGATGGAAAATCCAAATTGGTTCAAAAAAGAATGTCTATGAAAGAACCTCAGTTTTGGCCCTTCTCCACTCCTTTGTGCAGGGAAAGTAAAATCAGAGCATGTGATTTCCTCTCCCAGAGATGTGGGACAGAGGGAGAAGTGGGATTTTAAAACAAGGTCTGGAAAACCTTTCTAAGCATGAATCAATTTTAGATCTTGGTAGATTTTTTTTAAGGACTTTACACAGGTGAAGGCAATCTTATGTATCCCAGGGCCTAAACTTTTATTCATGGTTTGAAAAGTCAGCTTGTAAAATTCACAGATAGAAGTCACCTGCCTCCTTCCTTCTTCACAGTAAAAATCCACAATTGATTGGAAGCAATTTTGCTCTTGTAAGTGTTTTTATGGCTGATTGCAGGACAAAAATTTAAGAAAAAACCCCACAGTTTTCTAGAACTAATAGCTCCAATAACAGGGGCCACAGCTCACAATACAGTAATATAATAAGATATGCCATTGTACCAGACGTTTCCTTCAAGGATGGTGTAACAGTTGTAGGTGCTCAGTCACAGGTTACTGTATCTGAGAGTGAGAGAGAAGTGACATAAAAACATATTTATTCAAGCAGAATGAAACAAAGGTCACATGTAGTAGATGTGCTCAGAGATCAAGGCACCCAGAAAAAGTGTGGACTCAGTGTCCGCCTACAAGAGATTCAGAGCAGTGAGTGCAGAAATTAGCTCTTCTTGGAGCCCACCTTTGTCAGTGACTTAAGACTAGATATATTCTTTGTGAATAATGGAAGGGCATCAAAGAAACTGCTCACTCTGCAATTTCTCTCTCTAAGGGAAACAATCTCTAAGATCCACCAAACCAGAAAAGTGACTGAATCTGAAAGAAGAAGGAATAATATATACGAATAATTTGTTGTCAAAACAAATCTTGAACCTAACTGCTAATTTAGAAAATTTAACATGGAGTGGTCAATCCTTTGCCTTGTCCCTCTTTCAAAAACCCCAAATTAGCCAAAAGTAGACCAGCCCATCCTAGTTGAACACCTTTGAATTAACTGGACTTATGCCAAGGTTGCATTTGGCCACACAAGTGACAGCTAAAACAAAGGGGTTAGCAGATATCTCTGACATGATTTCATTAAAAAATTCAGATGAACTTTCATGGAAAATGTTGTGTGGTATTCCCACAGTCCCCTTTGGCCTGCTGCACTTAGTGCAGTAAAGTAGAACTAAACCTTGTTTTAAGAAACCACTGTCTTCTCCTATACTATGAGAACTATTAATTTGCCTAATGTATATTAAAAAATACTATTAATCAAACAAATCTGATGTCTAGATTTTTTCCAGATGAGCAAACACTACACTGGGATTTCTCAGCACTGATGGTCTCCCCTGTTAATTTCATTGAGAATGCCTTTGTTCTGTTTGCAGGAACTCATCTTTCTCCCTATGAGTATGTAAAAGGTCGTATGTTTCCACAGTGTCTCTGCCAAACACAGTCAAAAGAAAGGGTCTTTTGAATCGCAACATGCTCTCATTCAAGCGCTCTGGTGCTTCAGAAGGCTGCTTATTTTGTTGCTCCTTTTCTCTTTTCTTATTTGTTATTAAAGTTAAAGTAAAAATTATAATCTTAGACCTGTTGATTCACTTGTCCTTTTCTTGAGAAAACTTATTATCTTCTTTGAAGAGCCCTGAGTGCTAAGTCTTCCCTGGTAATATGTTTGCAAGCCCAGCTTTGTTGTGAACTTTACCTAGGCATTAGGGCTGACTCTTTTACAAGTCTTTCAGCTGATAAGAATAATTGCTACCCCTATGTCTGATTACAGTACATACTAGAAAACAGATCAGTCCATAGTAATGATAAAGTACTCAGGGAAAACCACAGGTTAAAAGTAGAGATATCATTATTGTATGTATACTGGTAATTAGGAACTACAATGCAAGGAACCCCTGGGGAATGTGATAGCCTTTTACTGTTTATTAATGCATTTGCTACTATTCTTATTTTGTATTACTTAACTAATTGTGTGTCAAAACATCTCAGAAGAGTATCTTATTGGCTAGATTGAAGCTTTGTCCTTCATAGACAGATACATCAATGCTCCAGAGTTTCTTTCAATGCCAAAGTAGCTCTCATTATCACTTTTTTCCCCAAATTGGTTAGAGAGCCAGATCATTCACTGCATTTTTTTCCTACACATTAAATTTTATGAGGTCCAGGCATGATGCTATTTCAATATGGAAGAGACTTTGTTCTTAAACTACCATAAAGCTTTTATTCCAAGCCAAATGTTCTGTAAAAAATTTCACAGGTTGAGAAAAAAACAGGTCAGATTTGTTTCTTTGAACATGAATAAAATGCTGCAGTTGTAGCAGACACACACACACACAGAAAGATAAAATACCTCTCATAAAGATCATGGTTTTCAAAATCACTGAGATGCATAAAAGCAGATTTGCCTTCTCAATAACTACAGGTTCCAGTTTTGCTGTAAAACTTGCTATGTGGTATTCCTGCTAAGCAAGAGGGCAGAGAGTTATCGCACAGTTCATTACGGCTCTCACAGTTCCACCCCATGAATTTCAGTCAGGAAAACAAATTGGAGACCTAGAGTATTATTCGAGGGGCAGACTGAGGTTAGGCTGCAAGAAAGGAACACTGACTGCATGGTGCTTGCAGCAGAGCAAAGGATAATTCAAAATATTAATGCAAGACAAGAGCTGTTCATTGCATGAGCATGTGAGCAAAGCCTGGTAGCAGCAGAGCCTGCAAAACGATTCAACATGCATCTACAGGGTAGGCCTGAAGTTTCTGGTTAATGCGTGGCTTTTTGTTTTAATTTCATGAAACTTTCTCCCCTAGTCTGAGCATGCCTCCCAAGGGAGCATTTTCCAAGGAGGCCCTTGGAATCCAAGTAGTCACTTTGTTCCTTGCAATCTGGCATGCAAGTTATAAGTAACCAGAATAATAGCAATTTCCTGTTCGGTGTTACCCTTCGGGTGTCCTCGACAATGCATGATGGCAACTTTGGTTGGCAATCGGACTGCTTCTAATAAGCGTAGGATTTCTTCAGTGTGCTTAATCTGCCTTCCTTGTGTAGTTAGTAGCCCTCATTCTTTCCAAACTTGGCTATCTTGACATGGACATCACTTAAGAGAATATACTTTACAGTAGTATTAGCCTTTTCTAATCTATACTGGGACTGGAACTGAAATAAGTCCCCCTAGCATCACAAAATTTCTCCTTTAAGTAATGTGTAGTTGTATCGATGTCCAGTAAAACATTTAAAACATACATGTTTCCTATATCTCCCGACATCTCTATTCAAGGACTGTCCACTGAGCCTATTAGTTTTTCACTGTCCTTTCTCTAGAACCAATCTTAGGCCCCTATGACTTGGGAGAGGTAGAAAATATATGCAGAATAGAAAAATATATGTAAAAATCTCAGGTTTAATTAGAATGCAGTTTTCTAGACTTCTTCTGGTCTTTGTGTCATTATTAATGGAAAAAGATAAGTATAGCTTTCGCATTGGGATTGGAAGCAGGGAGGGGGCTGAAAACAATGGAAACTTTGAAGGTTTCAAAATTCATTTTCATTCCTCAGGGGAATGAAAATGAGCCATGTTCATATTTACATAGAGAAAAAAAAATAGAGAAAGGGCAAGAAGAATCAAAGAAAGGTTGATAAAGATGTACACGTGGTCCTGCTATGACTGGAGCAATCATCTTAACCACCAGATTGCCAGTTATTTAATTTGTTTCTCAACTGAGACTCTTTTCCTTCATAGGAATAAACTATTATTTGTTGCTCTATGTCACAGCACAGCTCTAGTACCAGAACCATCCCATTCCAAAAGACATAAATAAAAAAGTAATGCTAGTAAACCTCATGAAAACATTTGTGTTAGTCACATCAAGGTAATAAAATGGTAATACTGTGCAGGTATATGGTGGATCTTCAAGATGTCTGACATTTGAACAGTTAAATCAAGTCTACTGATGGTTTAGTGAAGGCAGACTGTAGAACATTCAACCCAAGTACTCTAGCCTTCTGTTTCTGCATTTTATATTGTTAATATAATCTTTCTAGTTCAGCACATTCTCCTTTAGGGCATGTCTACACTAAAATAGACAGGCCACATCTCACTTAAGGAGCTTTCTGAATTGACTGGGCTTTAAGCCAGGTCTCTGCCAGAAGACACATAGCCATGTTCATATGGCACTGTGGAGGTTCAAGCATCCCCACAAAGTCTGTGAAAATAGGCTTGTTTTGTGCATGGTGCCATTTTCAAAGAACCTCTCAGGTATAAAACCTGTTTTCATCAGTATTGCAACACAGTGCCAGGAAATCACAGAAGGACTCTTATATCAGCCTTTTCTGCCCCTTGCTAGCTCTTACTGCCTTCTTGGTTTAGCAAAGGATTCACCTGCCTTTTCCAAACACTGTCAGTGAGTAGCACACAGAGTGTTTTATGCCAGATCTGCCAAAACCAGACTGGAAATTGCACTCTCTTTGAGCTCAGAAGCTTAAGTGGTACTGCTCTGTAGGTAACGAGGGTTTGGGATAGAAAGGGAAAATATAAAAGCAAGCAGATTTATTTTCCTGTTCTTCCTTGTAAATAGGCTTGATGAAATATTGTTAACTGCAGGCCCAAAAATCTCTTTGATTTTAGATTTCATGGGTTCATTAGTTCAGGGGGAAAGGCCCCCAACTTCAACAAATTATGACATTTTTTCATCATTTTACAAACAAAATGATAACCATAAAACCCCAGAAAAGAACAAGCAATTTGGCTGAAGCTGTGCGTCAAAATTTAAATATACCTGTCATGAGACTTCACATCTGCTGAGGAAAGCTAGCAACGAAGCTCTATCCTATTTAATGTCTCAGACGTACATATGCAGTTATGAGACTTTCACCCAATACAAAATCAATAATTTATACAAGAAATCCTGCATATGTCTCTCCTAACTACCAAATAATAGATGAAAACTGACAGATAAAAGCCCAACTTCAACAACATCTCAGAGAAAGATACCATGAACATGCAGGGCATCAGTCAAATCTGTTTTCCTGAGTATGTACTATGTGATGATTGGAGCTGGAAGAAAAACTCAGCTGAAGAAAAAAAAAGTAATCTTTAGCTTTGGGTAGCAATAAATTAGCTTAGTTGGACTCCAGATAACAGGACAAGAAGCTCACAGGATGATTTAAGAGGCAGTCATGCTTCTTTCTCCCAACTTCATTCACGATCACATTGGAAACCTGCAGGGGATGTTATACATGTTCCTTTTCTGGGTTAAGTATAGGTGGCCCATTCACCTTGGTCAAGACTGGTGATAATTGTCTTTGGCAGGAATGATGACGTGTCATGATACCGAGCCCCAGTTTGCCTCTACATACTATCGCTCTCCTTATCCAAGCTTTTGTCGCCCATGACTTTCTAGAAAAGAGAGGTCAATTTATTTATAACTCAACAAGTAACACATTTACAATTAAGGTCTTACAACAGCTCTTACTTTACTAACAAACATATGTATAATATCCACTGGGGAAAATAATGCTTGATTCAAGAAGCGATGAGCTAACTTTTCCTGCCAGGAACCAGAGAGTCTGAGTTCTTTCAGCAATTTGTAGTTGGCTTGGTACCATTTTCCATGTGCTCCTAGCGGAAATCCCATAAATTTAATGATATTAGTGTTGGTCAATTCCGGCACTTGATCTTTTAGATGTTGGTAGTTTTTAACTTTCTCTGCTGCTGCATCTGCCAAAGATGTTGATTTACTTTCATACCTAGCGGTGATGTCAACAACCAGGGCTTGGTCTTCTTTAACAAATACCAGGTCCAGTTTATATAGATCATTCTGTTTGTCCCTCAGCAACGGCTCTTGGAATACTACCCATTCCTTCTTTTTTGCCTCCTCAGCCAACGTTTCACATAGATGGTTATGCCTTTTGATCCTAGTGTAAAGGGCACTCTCCTGGGACTCCCGATCCCTGTTCCCATGGATTTTTCATTAAGCAGTCTTTGGATAAAATGCATAAGCAACATTTGGAGCGGAATCTAAATCTAAATGCCAAGCCCTCCATTTTCAAACATACCTCCTTAACAAGGGGCTGCAGTGTCATACGTTCAGTCTTGGGTTCTCACAACTCTTTCATTACTGGCTGCACATTGTCCTACCTTCAGCAGCAAGGGTGGAGACCCCCACTTTCTCACCTCTACTATTGCCTGGGCCATAGTGTGTCCTCCTGAGAAATATGAATGTGGACCTTTTCAGGCTCCAGAGGAAGCTGAATCCCCACTTCTTGCATTAGTACTCTGACCGACTATGAAAATGCGGTCATTTGCCAGCTGTGGTTTCACATGAAAGAGACCATAACTGTTGTACTTGATGCTGAATTGTGCTGGCATTGTGTATTGGCACATTTTTCCAGACGGGGTGCCTCAAAGGTGCTGAAGTATGAAGCCAGAATGAAGGATGAACCAGGAATACGTGCACCTACCAGGCTCCCAAACCAAGCTGTACTAGCGTTGCCCATTGTAGCCCTTGAGGTGTTGCTTCTGGGAGCCAGTCCTCCTAGATCCTGCAAACGGGGCTGCGTGGCTTTTTAATGATCCTATTCAAACACAGGCGTCTGACCTGAAACTAGAGCTGTAAAATCAACAGTCTGTCTGGTCTACTCTTAGGGGGCCTGAGTAGCTACATGATGTTTTTAATTATTCTCTTTCTTGGAATTAGAAAACAAATTTCCCTTAAAGTGAGATTTGCCCCAGTTCTTTAGGAGACAAGAAGCCCACAGGCAGTGGTTTGTTATATGAACTGAATGAAGATACAAAACATTTCAGAAACTTGTTTTAGTTTGCACTCTTCTGTGGAATTTCCTTTAATAATTGCAATCCAGAAAGAAAAGCTCTCAAGCACTTGAAGTATCTAAGCTTATGAGACTTTTTCCCTGTGTCTCATGAATTTGATATTCTATTTAGATCATGTTGACATCACCTTTTCAAACAGCTTGTGTTTTGTTTGACAAGTTCATTCTTAGCGGACCAGGAAGCAATCAGTAATCTCCTCTGTCAGGGCATCCCTTGCTCTCTTGTCTACTGTCAGTGGAAAGAGTTCCCCACATCTTGCCAACTCCCTATCTTCTGACCTCTCCATCTCACCATATACAAAGCAAAACATGCCCTTGGTCGAATGCACAGATCTTTTTTTTACAGATAGTGAAGTTCAGTTAATGATTTATGTTAACATTTTCTTAGAAGATGCATGATTTTGTTTTGTTTTCCTAATCAGACTACATTAATATTTTACATATCCCTATTTTTCAGTGGTTTTTGTTTCCCTTGAATTGATCTGAATTCCTGGGAACATGATCACCCAGAGCAACTGAAGAGAATTCTTGTACATTTCCTGAGCCTACATCAGACTTTATTAGTACACAGTGGCGCTGATGCCCATCTTGCTTCTAGCTGAGGGCTAGGAACCCACACAAGAGGAGCAGGATCTCCAGCATTTGATATTTGCCAATGAGTAGCTAGATTTCATGGCTGCTTGTGACCATCTGCTTTGGCAAACATCAGTATCTTAGCTGAAATTGTACCTAAAGGACAGAGGAAGCCTGTTCGCTTAGAATAGAGGTTATTGTTTAAAATTTTGTTTTCAATGTTGAAAACCCATCATGTACAAAAAGTTCTGGAAAACCAAGGCCTGAATTCTACAGTTGTACACTACTCTCCTACAGTTGATAATAGAATAGAAAAGTAAATAATAAAAATATTTCTCTTCTCTACTCATCATACTTCCGAGGCAGCCAACGCCAACTAATAAGAGACCTCTGTAATTCTGCAGTTTACTACAACATAATAGGAAATGCAGGTAACTGCATTAAGCCTACCAAAACTCTCCTATTTGTAGTAAGATCTCTAATAATGAAATTCATGCCCATTGTGAGTGGCAACAAGATGCTGGAATCTGGCATGGAGGTTGTATTTCATTTTCTCTTGGTACAAGCTTTTAGATCCTACTTCTTGTACTGCTCAGGGCCTTTAACATTAATCTAGATAGAATAATTTTATTGGGAGAGTAGACCAATTGTATGGACCAGTTTCTTCTCTGTGAGGCTTTTGAGGCAGATGGCAAAACCTGGCTATCAACTTAAAAAAAACAAGCTAAAAATCAAGCTACAAAATTCACACTTACCTTCAGAAATAAATAAATTCAGCTCGTGATTAGAAAAGAAAAGACTATTCAACACTCAGTGCCTTCTGTTGGAAACCAGGCCACTTATTTGGATTTAGGAATGCAACTTTAGAAATCCTAATTTTTTTAAATGTTTGCTGGTCTGTTTTGCAAAGCAGTTCATCTGTTTTGTTTCTGTAATGAGCTCATCTGTTCATAGCTTTTATATAAACATGTGGGTTTGGAAATAAACAAATGCTATTCACTAAAAGAATACACATCAACACAAGCACCTTCTTCTATATCAGCCATATCTCTCCTGATTGTATGGAATTAAGTCAATTTAAGTATATTTAGCTGAACTATATTTAAGATTTACAAGGAACTGCATTGAGACAATAATCATATGAGTAATAGTGCCTACCAAGATCACAGTTTAATAGTTTCAAGCCTCTCAAACATAGGGGGCACCACAGGGAAACACATTTTTATTTGCCTTTGCTTCAGAGGATGAACAGCTGAACTGTATTATCCCAGAGGTAGAATACTAACAATATCTTCCAGTGGCTTAGTCTGCTTTGTAGACTTTAATCCAAAGAATTGACAATAAATTCAAGATCACTGAAAGCTACACAAGGTTTTGTATCCATGAATTACAGATGTTTTAAAAATTGCTTATATTAAGGCACATAATTTTTAGAAAGAAAGCCTTTTTCTGCTGTTTATTGAGTTTGCAATATATTCAAGTAATGTTATTTTAAAGGTGCTAAGCTGTGCTTCTGTTAGATGCACACTGCTGTTTCAGAGATATAAGTAAACTCAATTTAGCTAACTTATTTTTAAAACATGTCTTTTACCTGACTTCAGATAGATGTGCCGTTCCTGTTGACAGCGCCCTTAGAGGTTTTCACTCCATGACAGAAAGGACAGAGCCTGAGTAAGCACTGCCCATCCGTTTCTCTTCCCTTCTGCCTCACCTATTGATTCCTATCATCATCTTCTTCAGTTCCTCCTCAGTAGCATAGACATAAATTCAGTGAGATGACCTGGGCTAAAAAGAGGTTTTGCTTCACCTTATTCTTAATACTTATTATTGCACTATGGGACAGAAATGAAAATGAGGAGCAGAGAGTCCTTAAGGCAACATTGCCACTAAAATGCTCCACACCATGAGACGAGAGCTCAGAACTGTAGTTCCATGTAGATTTTTTCTGGCAACAAAGCCATCTGAAGAAGATATTTCCCCCCTGACCTTAGCTGTCTACTTCTACCCTCTGCCACAAATTAATGTCCCTCTTTTACGCTGATGCAGTCTCCTCTCCTCTCCTTTCCTCTTCTCTTGTCTTTTTTTTGTCTGACACTCTTCTTGAAATATGCCATTGACACAACAAAGAAGGTAGAAAACTAGATGAGGAGTACTGTGAAAAATAACATGTAGTTGGACAGAGGGAATATTTCACTCCATATAGGTAGTAAGAGTGTATAACGCTCTCTTCCTCTCACAATACTCTTCCTGTTTCCTGGGCTTTGACACTGATGGTGTCACCCCAACAATTCAGTGAGTGCATTAGAGACAGAAACTTAATCCTTGTCCTGATCTGATATGCTGATTTCCTTATCTGTCCTGTCTGCTCCGCAGGGGTTTGGCCACAGCTGTTGGAATCACACCTGAATTTTCAGAGGAGCATTTCTAATAATGGCCTGTGTACTTGAACTGTACAACCAGCCTCTGGGCAAGAAAGTTATTGGCGAACTTTTATCATACTGGTTTTTGCTGTGAACTTAACTTGACTTGGATCCAGTTCATTCAGGCAATTTACAAGCAGACTGTTGAAATTATTCACTATGCCAAAAAGGTTATTCCACTTTTTCAATATGGCTGGTTTAGCAAAGTCCATTTAAGTGAAAATAAAACAAAGCAAAATAAACAAACAAAAAAAAGGTGGTTTTGGATGGAATGTACAGGGACTAAGACCTTATACTCTTAATTGAATTTAGAAGTCTTGAAAAAGAATTCATCCGCCAAATGCCTTATGCAGACGTCCTTTAACTACAAGTGGCCTGTGATTTTTTTTTTTATTTAGACTGAAGTTTTTAAATACTTTTTTTCACCAGATATTGAAACATCTGTAAAATTTTCTTTGCTTCTGAAATATTTTTTTCTTGAAAAGAGGAGAGATCATTTCTAATAGATAACTGGGGTGGAAAACTTGAGAAAGTTTTTTTTTTTTCCTATTTTTTATAGGGAAAATACTTTTCTGACTAGCTAGAGCTTCTATGATAACTTCCTAATTATATTTTGTTTTGTTGCACGAAGCAGTCTGAGAAAACTCTACTTTTTTAACTGTTATAAAAAACCAGAAATATAAAAAATGTATTTTTATCAGTCACCACAGCCAATCAGTCTCTTCCAAAGAAATAAATACATCACACTGCCTTTAAAAATTAGCTGTAAAAGTGGCATCTTCTAATTTAAGAGCTCTATCCTTTGCATATAATAAAACTGTGTATTTAGAATTGTATCTGGTTACAGTTATTAGCTGACAGAAACAAATTTACTGTCTTGTTAAAACCTTTTAGCACAGCAGAAAGAGCAGAGCTGTAGCCTTTTCCATCTTGTATGGCAACAACTGGCTTGTTTACAAAATTTTGAGCAATTACATGCTAAGGAAGTCCACTTAAGACAACTACGTTTACTTTGCTGTTGGTGAGATGAAGTGTTTTGGGCTGTGTTTTTTTTCTTTCAACTGTAAGTGGATGATTAAGCATTAGAAAACACGAGTTCAACTTGACTTTCAGATTCTCAGATCTGAGTTTGCAGCACTAGCATCTACTGCATTAACTTGTAGCTTGTCCCATTTGAAGGAAAATAACCTCAGGCAGGTCTGCATTATAAAATGTTGCCAGTATAAATTTTTGGCTTGCATTTGTGAACAAAATTTCACTGCTAAAGGCTTTTTTTAAGAACAAATTTGCGCTGGAAATGCAGTTCATTTCACAATGTGACTGAGGTCACTTAGGAAAATGTCTTAACACTACTATAGAAAAGAAACGTTTTGCAGGATTTTCCCGGTATAACTTTGCAGAAAAGTCACAGCAGTATAGACGAGCCACAAGAGCTAATAAGCAAGAACTTCCCAAAGGCAGATCTTTTATGGGCACTTGCTATAATACTGCGATACTATAAAGGGGAGCTCTTTACTTTGGGCAATGGAGAAGACTTATATGGTGTGTGATAGGTAGTCCAAGCAAATTTGGTCAACAGAAAACCTTCTTATAAGTCTTAAGACCTAGTAGGTGTAGACTGTGAAAACAATGGTTCAAAACTTGGTCTTGTCAAAGCTGGGATACAAGTATTCCCTGGCTTCTTCCAGTCACTTTCAGTCTTCAAGAAGGAAACAAACAAAAAATAACTGACTCCAGGCAAGTCAACAAAATACTCAGGCAGTCCCAGCTTCCTTTGGATGTTAACCTCTGTCGACTGATAGCCCTTTCCCTCTCTTTTTGCAGCCAGAAAAGCCCTTTTCTCTTGTTTGCCTTTGAATAGACTCAGCACAGCTGTGCCAGCCGTGCTCCAGCGCACGTCTCTGCAGTGAGGGCCAGGCAGCTGTGGTCTCTCCCTGAAGAAGGCTGGCCACTTGGCTAGGAGCTTTGGAAGGGGGTATATAGACCACATCATGGAGAAAAAGGCCAGCCACATGTGATGGCTGGGAAAATCAGTCTGGAAAGAGAATTAAGAGTACGCAACCTAACAATGATTCCTTTAATACACTGTGGATTGGTAATGTTTTTGAGCAAAGTAGAAGAGAATAGCCTAGAGTGCCTGTGGAGGGGGAGGAGGAGGAGACAATGCCCTTATTGTCTTTTAACAAAAACAATTCTGAAGTGTACCTTAGCAAAACTCATGGCTTGAAATCTTTTTTTCTTTCCAGTCCAGGCCTGATGCGCAGCATGTTCCCTTAGTGTTCCCCTGTCCTTAATTGCATGTACACCCAAAGACTTTTGTGCTGAGCACATTTTACTACTGAAAGGAGAAAAAATTGTTGAATGTTTGAAAAGCTGATTGACAAGGAATTTTTTTTTCCCCTGAACTTTTAAATGATTTCAGCACTGCTTCCTTATAGTCTGAGACAATGCCACTGACCCTTTTACAAATCACTGTACACATTGAAGAGTGAAACTTTATGCACAGTTAAAATGAAGTTTTTTGGCCAGGTTTTGACAGCTGTTATTCTAAAACAATGTTTTGGCTCTGATCAAAAATATGACTTTATTTCCTTTTGGGTTTCTACCAGAAGCCATATGACTCTGTTTGATAGATGTGGAGGAGGGGTGAGAGCAAGAGAGCAAGAAGCTCTTTCAGCTGCTTTCCCAGTAGAGCTGACTGCAAAAGGAAATGACGAAGGAATCTCATTTATCCAAGGTGTTGGGTGTATGGTAAGTGGTCCCTGCAATACTATTTGAAGAGAGGTGAAAAACATGTGTTGCGCATTTATTATCAAAGATAAGGTCCTGAACTGCAAGATCGGCAGATGAGACTACACTGTGATTTTCTACTCTTCTCTGTGAAAGATTTTATATTGCTTTAAGAGTCAGAAGTTGAGCGACCAGTAGGTTCATGAAAGTCCCAGGTGGAGCTAAGGCAGGTGGGGGACAACGTGTGACCTCACCAGCACATTATATTACTTGCTCAAGTACCTAAAGTTCCTTAGTAGGGCCTCAGCTTGGCTTTTGACCACAGGCAATTACCGTGGTTGCTTTTGCTGAAACCTATTCTGGTTAGAGATCATATCAGTGTAAGAGGTTGTCCGAGCACGTCCACGCTGGGCGGGCTGAGCTGACTCTGCCTGAGTCTGTAAGAGCTCTGAAACGCAGCAGAGTCCAAAAGCTGATGCGAGCTGAGGGGGCCTCTGAAAGCCTGCCAGATTTCACTGGAAAACCATTACTGGCTCCAGCAGGTGGTAACTTAGTGCTATAGAAATTATTTCTGTGGGGATTAAAATAGGGTGTTTAAAGTACTAGTGTTGGTTGGGATTTCCAGAGGTGCAGGGAAATGAAGTCTAGTGCCTATTATGGTATTACCTGCACTAAACCACACAGGTTTGAAATTCCCTTTTAAAGGCCACTTTTAAATATTGAACAAAAAGCTTTCAATTGAAGCTTTCAGCTGAACTCTGATCTTTTTGAGACCTAACACCACCAAGCTTTGTGGAGTTTGTCACAGCTGCACTAGCAACCAGACTAGCTAGCTGAATTCTGTCCCTCTCCCCCAAATACTGCAGAGGGGAATATGGCCACAGCAGCATTAATTCAGGCGTTCTCCACTGTCCTTTAACCAAAATAAATCTCTCCTGAAACTCTCCACATCTAGGATGAACAAATAAATTCTGAATGTTGGACTTGGAATGTGTGTAAATACACATTCTTAGAAAATGTAATGGAAAAAGGAAATAAACTGTTAGTTTCCCTGCAGTAGGATGTCAACGAGGAAAGACTCCTTTAAAAAATTGTATGTGTATGGTGTTTGGTATGTGTGTATATGTCAACATATGGATTTTTAGTTTGAAAACCGGATTTTAGGAGCTGTTATCTTTTATAAGTCATAATAAATGTAATGAATTGAAAACTGTAGACAGAGGGGATATGTGTGATAGCTGTCAAAGACACATTCACCCACATGGAATATATGAACTATTTAACTTTGCCACGGTCACCATGATTGGTTGAATAACTGCTGATCCTGCAAGGTACTTTGCATGACTGAGCAGATGTGCATGATATTCAAAAGGAAAAATACTGATTTTATAAAATTTGGAAGAGTAAAATAGCAACATGTTTTCATTCAAATTAAAGAATAATTCAAAATCCATGAAGTAGTGAACATTTTTATTGGACCATCTCTCAGTGGGTCCTATTAGTATTCTGGGGGAAAAAAAATCCTTCTAAGGTGGAAAATAAATATTTCTCAATATGCTTCATTTGCCTCATTTGTAATGCCTAATGTAAATTTTTCCATCTAGTACATCATAGCAATTACCAAGATGAAGAAACCAGCAGTAATCCTAATGGACTGCCTCTATTATTGTCAAAGAGGTATGGTCTGCTGATATAAGATTGGTGAAGATGCTTTGGCATCAGCTCTCCTCAATCCCCCATCTTTGGTAGAGACAAGACAGAAAAGAATTTACCCCTAGCAGCAGGCAAGGACCTGACACAATGTGACAGTGAAGATAGAATGGATGGCTGCTCTTATTTATGAGAAACTCATTAGAACATTCTCTATTTAGTTCCCTAACTCTTAAACTTACAATACAATAAATAGATAAATTAAAACAATAGCGATACTTCTAATTTATCCACCTAATATTTTAAAAAACAATTTCTTTCTTGACAATAAAGTGAATAAAACATTGCTGAAGGGATTCCAGTAATGCAGCAATTCATAACAGCTTTCTAGGAAGTGGACACACTATTATCTGCACTCAAGCTCAACATTTTTTGGAAAGGATTAAGGAGCTTTTAAAAATGTATCTTACTTCTTTCATTTGTCTTCCTTTATAAAGCTTGCATATTCTTTTCAGCACTTTTTTTTTTTTTTTTTTTTTTTTTTTTGTCTTCTACTTTTTGAGAGAAAGACATCTCAGAGCCTCATAAATGACGGTATTCCATATGCAATACATTTTGACTGGATTTTTTTAGGTCTACAAAACCTGGAAATTACTAAACTGGCCAGGCCCAAGGTCCACCTAATCTGATATTTTATCTCAGAGGGTAGCCATTTCATGATGGTTGTGAGAAAGAGGTATTGAAACTTCAGTGTAAGTTATTACACAGGAAGAGTGGAATAATCTTCCCTTCAGGTAAATCTGACCTTTATCAGTTATTGCAATAATTAAAACAAAAACACAAAGTGTAACTTTCCTTCTAAAAATAATCTTGAATTGTAACACTGGCTTTCCCTTTCTAAGTTGTAAACTTCCAAACACCTATATTGTGGAATTCCTGTGCCAATGAAGTGTATACCTGACTTTTTTCTCTGTTCTTTAAGACAGTATTCATTATTTCCACTGAAGTACTGCAGCAATCTAAACCAGCTGCTATGTCCTTCAGCTATTTTAATTTAAAAAGAGAAAACTAAGGAAGAGTGTGTTCTAGCTCTCCTTTACTCTTTCTGTTCTCTTCAAGCTACTTTGTAACTATTGTGATGACAGGGATCACAGTCTAAATGCACTTGCCATTAACAATGTAATTAGAATATCATGCCTTTTATTTTTAAAGATACCGGGAATATTTTGTAAAATTCCTGGGAAAGAATTGTTGGAATACTCCTTTAAAAGGAAGTGTTGAAAACCTAACAGCCAAAAAAGCTTCATAGGTGCATTTCTCTTCCTGCAAAGATTTTATGGATTATTGTGGATTTCTTCAAAATGTCTAGTCACTAAAATAATAGGAGACTGTGACACTGGTTGAACAGTATAGGTAGAGCTCCAAACTGTGTAAAAAAGTACTGAAATAACTGCATTTTCTTTAACTTGCATATGGCTATGGCTTAGGGTAAATGCCTGAAACTTAGGATGGGTTAGCTTTTCTTGTCTCTTATTCGACCAAGTCAGTTCTGAGTTTTTAATTCAGTGCAAACATTTTTTTCATTGACATTTTAAGGAATAAAACTGAATGTTGAGGTATTAAAGTTGCAGATTCTTGCTGCAAAATTTCATTCCACTCCCATTTTTCTTTGACTCTTAGGACGCAGAAGACAAAAAACTTCACAAAGATGACAGGAGTCATTCAACCTTTTATCCAAAGTCTACCATTTATCCATACAGCATGTGGCACCGATCTGTGACTTGTCTCCACATTTAGTTTAGAGAACACTTTTTACCCCAGAGGAAAAACAAACAAACACAAAAAGAAAACAAACAAACAAACAAACAAAAAAACACAAAATTGTCTGGGCTTTTAATAATGTATTGTATTCTTCATAAAGTTTGAAATGAGAAAGAGTGTTTCGAGGTAAGATACAACTGTATTTTGCTTCCCTGGTAAAGCCATCTGATAACATCATTTCTTGAAAACAGGCCTTGAGTCGACTCCAGGATAAAGTCTAGGCTTCCTGAACAGAGACTGATAATTATGATGACATTCTTGACACTTATCAGAACTTTCCTTAAATACCTATGTTAGGTGATGTGATCAAAGTTTAACCACAGTGAAGACAGACTCAGAGAGGATTGAGGGAGCAACGACAGACAGGGCAGGGGGAACACACCAACTTCTTCAGGGCAAACAGAGCACCCCAACTTGACTACTCCTAGGAAGATAGGAGCATTGTCCCAGTGGGAAAGCCACTGAGAGGAATCAAGGGAACACTATGCAGACTAAAGGGGGTCATTGCCTCCAGGAGGATTTGCATTATTGTGGGGTGCTGGGAGAGTAGAAGTTTACAATTGTGTAAAACTCACACAATGTTTTAAGGGGATGGAGGAAATCTGAGAGAGTTATGGGATGTTTAGGGGAAAAGGTGGGGAAAAGGAGGGATGTGGGTAGACCAAAGGGGAAAAAGTATGGGGCAATAGAAGGAGAAGGGGTAAGAGGGATCAGTGAAGTGCAAACAGGCTGCTGGTCAGTATAGTTTTCTGGCTGAACCTGCATGTGATCACTGCAGTCTGTCCTCCACTCATTAAATCCTATTTCTAAGTGTTTTTTTCATGTGGGTGCACTTTCTGTTCTGTGCATGTGAGAACATTAGCAAACTGCATGGTGAGCAGGACAAGAGATCTGAGTGCCAGAGGCTGGAGTGGACCCTCATAGGTCCATGGGCCAGCAACAGGAGGAGACCAGCGTTTGGGGGCCAACAACCAGACAGACTGAGCATCTATGGCCAGCTGCCAAGCAGATGCATACTCTTTGTGTACATATTCTATCATTGCGAGATTCTGTCCTCTCGTGGCAGGAGAAAAGGAGCAGGATAGGGCCATCTGCCCTCTTCATGTTTCTGTGAGTGCTGCTGGTGTCTGCATGGGTACTGGTGCCAGCGTCACTCTCTGACTGTCGTGGATCTGTGTGACCAGGCACGTGTGTTCTCTGTTTGTGCGTGTGTGCGCGTGTGCATGTGCACCTACTCGGAATGTCAGTCTAGAATCATAGAATCATAGAACCATTAAGGTTGGAAAAGACCTCTAAGATCATCAAGTCCAACCATCAACTAACACCACCATGACTCCTAAACTCTAGGCCCTGGAGTGCCACGCCTACACCTTTTTTGAACACCTCCAGGGATGGTGACTCCACCACCTCTCTGGGCAGCCTGTTCCAATGCCTAACCACTCTTTCGACAAAAAAATTCTTCCTGATGTCTAGTCTAAACCTCCCCTGACGCAACTTGAGGCCATTCCCTCTCGTCCTATCGCTAGTTTCTTGGGAGAAGAGTCCAGCACCCGCCTCACTACAACCTCCTTTCAGGTAGTTGTAGAGAGTGAGAAGGTCTCCCCTCAGCCTCCTCTTCTCCAAGCTAAACAGCCCCAGTTCTCTCAGCCACTCCTCATATGGCTTGTTCTCTAGTCCCTTCACCAGCCTCGTTGCCCTTCTCTGGACACGCTCCAGCACCTCAGTGTCCTTCTTGTAGTGAGGGGCCCAAAACTGAACACAGTACTCGAGGTGCGGCCTCACCAGTGCCGAGTACAGGGGCACCATCACTTCCCTACTCCTGCTGGTCACACTATTCCTCATACAAGCCAGGATGCCGTTGGCCTTCTTGGCCACCTGGGCACACTGCCGGCTCATGTTCAGCCGGCTGTCGACCAGCACCCCCAGGTCCTTTTCCGCCGGGCAGCT
>WAAD01035841.1:44546-64582 GCA_013389945.1 Fregata magnificens | reverse complement strand
GAGACCTCAGAGTTCTGAAGGGTATATTTTAACATGCGGTGATGCGGAGGCCAGGACAGCTTATGCTGCACCTCCCATGACTTTGTCATACCTCCCATCAGCTGCAGAAAGACTAAAACAGACCAGACTTCATCAACACCCAAATCCAGCTGCAACACCCATCTGAGAGGCTGATGAACCCACCTCCCTTTCCCAACCATCCCCCTGTCCTAAAACTTTAGAAACCCCTTCTTTTCTCCTGAACTGTCAGGAAAGGAACCCACCTCTTTCCCACCAACTGCTACCCTGTATTTGCACCCCTAAACCCCCTATGTCAGCTGCTCCTTGGGAGCCACTGTTCCAATCTGTGCCCTGGGTCCAATAAAGTCAGGAATTCCAGGAAAATACAAAACACTTAAAATAAAAAAATTACAGAACAAAAACATACTACTAAACCATCTTGCCACACCTGAACAGCAAATACAAAATTACTGACCTGAGACACCAAGGGCACACAATACAAAATTACTGACCTGAAAAAAAAAAACTGTATGCAAGTGCACTTTCTGGTATAGATGCTGCCTAACTTTAACTGGTCCTGAAGCCCTTACCTCAAACAGACACTTCCACTTCTCTAAATATCAAAACACATCTGCCCCAAGAGCTTAGACAGCTCAAAAGCTACAACCAACTGAAGGAACAGCAGAGCACTAACCCCAAAGAAGCCCTGGAACAGAATGAACTCCCTGAGCAGAGGCTGTGGCTCATATACCCCAGGCCCCGCCCACCACCTTCCCACAGTCCCCTGGGAAAGGGGCAGGGCGAACCACCAGAAAGGATAAAGGTGGCTGCAGGAGCTGTAGGGTGTTTGCTCATCTGCCTGAAGTTTCCACCATGTAGGGCACTGAACAGAGAAAGCGACCCTTACTGGAAATGCTGCTATCTGTTCTTTTGCTACAACTCCATCTATTGCATCAGCAACGTGACTGGGTAGGGAGTTAAACTTAATTTTTCTGGGTCAAAGATAGATGTCCTACTAAGCTGTGTAGGAAAGTAGCTCATTAAATGCAATAATGGTGTTATTATTAAAAGTTATGTGCTTTAGTTTCCTTTAAAAAACCCAAAATGCTACGAGGTTATGCTTCATTTCTAGCAAGAGCACCCATGCTACCTAACTTTTATCAGATCTAAGTTCTGGAGAGGAATGAATGACAAAGCAGAACTAGGTCCCGTAAGAATCCCTTCTCAAAAACACATCTAGCTGTAAAGTAAATTATTTGCTGCAAATCGCCGATGATTCAGAGTCCCCTTGATAGTCTCTCTGACCAACTCTGGATAAGTTGAGCTGGATAAAAGTAGATATAGAAAAAAAAAATTATAAGTAACCTGACAGGACAAACAAGAAATAATTAAAAAAAAAATAGGGTTAGACATCTTGATAAAAGTAGATATAGAAAGAAATTTTTAAAAGCAACTGGATACAGGACAGACTAGAATGAATTAAAAAATAAAGATGGCAAACTGGATAAAAATAGACGAGGAAAGAAAATGTAAAAGCGACAGGGTACAGGACAGACAGGAAACAATTAGAAAACAGGGAGAGACATCTTGATAAAAGTAGACATAGCAGGAAAATTTTAAAAGCGACAGGATACAGGAAAAAATTGAAAAAGAGAGACAGAAAAGGAGGTAAAAGGACACCTAGAAACAAAATTTCAAAATGAAAAGAATTATGAGAGTAAAAAATGGAAAAGTAGGGAACATTAACTGGATAAAAGAAGACATAGAAAACTTAAACCAATAGCTGTTGCAGAGTCCTACTTTCTCAGGATGTTTTCCACTTTTACACTTTTTTTTTTGCATTTAGAGAAAGTATCTCTGGATATCTCAGGTACTCAGCTACACTGCACAGATGCCAGCTGTGCTTCTCAAAGATACTTCTGGTTCCCAAGCCATGTTACCAGGCTCGCAGTTCCCAGGTGGGCAGACATCATCTTCTGTCATTATGTAAGAAGAAATTTTCTTCAGTCAGTATTTTCCCATTATACCCAGGTTGCCTTTGTAGCTGTTCCCATCAAGGGGGCTAGAGTTAAAAGAGGGCTGTGGGGCACAAGGAAGACCTCAGCAGGCATTGTGACAGGAGGAGGGAGATCCTGAGAGGGGCAGAGGAACAAAGGAAGGCTCAGAGAAAATATAAGGGCCTAAGGAATGGATCTGGGAGAACCCGAACAGTTCAAAGGGGGCTATGCCAAAAGCTGCTCCTCCCAGCATGACGTGCAAAGTTATGTGGCATCCTTGAAATCTATAGATGGAAGATTACATGTCCTTGCATGGTGCACAGAACAAAATGGGTGTCCTGATGTGGAACTGAAAGTAATAACCATCCTGAATCCGGCCACCCTGTTACCATTGCCTGGAGAAACTGAATTGGAACATGACTGTCTAAAAAGGATTGAACAGGTATATTCGAGTAGGACTGATCTGATAGATAGACCTCTGGATTCAGCTGAATTAAATTTGTTCATAGATGGAAGCAGCCAAGTGGTTAATGGAATCTGAAGGGCAGGATATGCAGTTATTACTGGAGGAGATCAATTGAATTAATTGGAAGCAAAAGCCCTCCCTGCCAACACCTCTGCCCAGAGCTAGCTTCAGAGCTAGCAGAAGGAAAGACTGTGAATATATGGACGGACTCTAAATATGTTTTTGGAGTAGTTCGTGCGCACAGAGCAATTTGGAAAGAAAGGGGTCTCCTTTTGTCACAAGGAACACCAGTCAAGTATGGAGAGCTAATAAGAAAATTGTTGCAGGTTGTCAGACTGCCTAAACAAGTAGCAATTATGCATTGTAAAGCTGATCAATTTGGGAATGCCCGTGAAGTGGTTGGGAATCGACAGGCGGATTTGGCAGCTAAAAGAGCAGCAGAAGAATAAGTTTTGGGAATATGGCCTGAGAAATATGAAAACTTAAAGGGACCGCTGACCTATAATAAGGAGGATGATCCGTTAGCTAAACTGCTCAATGCAAAGAAGAACAAAGATGGATGGTGGATCACAGAAGATGATCGAGTAGTAGTACCTTCAAGTGTTATGAGAGAATATGAGAACATAGAGGAACGCATTGGGGGGTAGAAGCTCTTATGGACAATGTTAAACTCCACACTTTAAGGGTAGGGATGGGAAATATAGCAAAGAGTATTATCAAGAAGTGTGAAATCTGCCAGCGAAACAATCCTTGAGCTCAACCTAGACCTCCACCTGGAAAAACTAAAAAAGGAAATAATACTGGTGATTATTGGCAAGTAGACTTTTCAGAACTTCCCAGGCAGAATGGGTATCGGTATTTATTGGTATTAGTGGATACTTTTTCTGGATGGCCAGAAGCCTTTCCCTGTCGTACCAATCAGGCCAGAGAAGTAGTTAAAGTATTATTGAAGGAAATAATCCCTTGTTTCAGGATTCTGATTGGAATGTCCTCAGACCAACGATCCCATTTTGTGGCAAAAGTAATTCAGCCATTGGCAAGAATATTAGAAATAAAATGGGATTTGCATACACCGTGGAGACCGCAGTCTAGTGGGAAAGTAGAAAGAATGAATCAAACAATTAAAAGGCGACTGAATAAAATTTGTCAGGAAGCACGGTTGAAATGGCCAGATGCTCTCCCGTTAGCATTGTTGAGGGCAAGGATTACACCGAGATCCAGAGAAAAGGTCAGCCCTTTTGAAATACTATATGGGAGACCTTATCAAAGTATAAACCATGAGCCAGGATCTATAGAATTAATAGGGAAACAGTATCTTAAAGAATGTGTGATTTCTCTAGGGAAGGTTTAGTCTTCTCTTAACAGGTGTCTACAGTTGAGAACACCTTTGGGCCTGGATACAGCAGTTCACGAATTTCAGCCAGGAGATTGGGTCTATCTAAGAACTTGGAATGACGAACCTCTGAAAGAATGTCGGAAAGGACCCTTTTAAGTCCTCCTGACTGCATATACTGCAGTCAAGCTTGATGGAGTAGGGCTGTGGATTCATCACACCCAGATTAAGAAAGGACTCCCACCAGACAGGTGAACTGCGGAGAAACAGCATGAAAGCCCTTTATGATTAAGATTTAAAAGGGACAATTCATGAATTGTGTTCAGGATCAGGACATTGCTTATGTGGATTGAGACTCTACACGAGGCATGTTCTTATTTGTAGTTATTGTAATTCTGTTTATGATTTCGATAAAGGTATGGAGGCCAAAATTCTAATTGTTGTAAAGGTGTTAGCAGAAACTGAAGGAATAGAGGACAATTTGGCCTTAAAACTAGTTCAAGGGTTCGGGAGGTTACAAAATATCTCAAGTATTACTACTTGTATACCCCTACTGCATTCAAGTAGAAATTCAATAGAATCATAGAATCGGTAAGGTTGGAAAAAGACCTCTAAGATCATCAAGTCCAACTGTCAACCCAACACCACCATGACTCCTAAACCAGGTCCTGAAGTGCCACATCTGCACGTTGGGGTATTTTGACTCTACAGGAGATGGCCCTAGTTAACGTCAGTATCCTACAGGCAATCTTATCTTCCTCTTGTCCTCCCGATGGAACTACAATCCAGTGGGAAGTGAATTTAAAAAAACTGCTCTCAGAATGCATTTATTACACCAACAGGAGAAATTTTGTGCTGGGACATAGATAATGGAATGAATACGAATCATTCAATAAATGTAAAAAGGACAAATTTGGCTATGGCTTGGAAAAATCCAATGGGAGATAAATGGGGGTACATGAATCCAAGTACTTGGTGCTTCAAGTGGAAAGGACAGGATGAGAATTTGAGCCTTTACCAGAGTAAAGTGATCCACCCAGGGAACAGTGGTTTTGTAGATAACTGGAATTGCACTAAGGTATATAATTGCTCAAATGTAGGAATTCTAGGAAATATAAATGTGGTAGGGGAAGCTGTTAAAATTGGGTGTCGATGTCAAAATAAAGCAGGCAAGGGAGTACCACGAGATGTATCATGCCAAAAAGAGACGATTGCGTCTCTAGGATATACTGTGGGGCTTCTAAGTGATGGAGCTTGGACAAATAGATTTCACTTGGACATTCCAAATCATCGAATTATTTTAGGGGTGTTAACGTTATGTCCATTATGGAGAAAGAATCCCATTACCCCCCAGTTATGGGGAAAACTCAAAAGAGAATTAAAGGTAGAGCCATGGCATGGCCCATCAACAGCTACAAGGGTTGGGTGGGCAATGGAATCAATGTTAGCCCCCAGAATAATGGCTTTTGAGAACTGAGTGTTGTTTACAAAATTAACATGGCAGGTGGGTAGTTTGGCTAGTGCAACTGAACAAAGTTTACTTGTGGTAAATAAGCAGGTGCAAGCAAACAGTGAAATGACCTTACAAAATCGTTTAGCTGTAGATCTGTATTTAGCCAAAGAAAGGGGTTATGTGGATATTTGAAATTGGATAAGGAGCATTGTTGTATTCACATTCCCAGTGTGACTGAAGATCTAAATAAACAGATTGACCAAATTAGGAAAGTGACAAAGGGAACCCGGGAGTTACAGGAAAGCATGGAAAATAATTGGATAAACAAAATTCTGCAAAGCATGGGTGGATGGTCTCTCACAGGATGGTTAGCCAGGTTAATCCAGGGTTTGATTATTATAGTGATTGTGTTGATAATCATTGTAATGACAATTGGCTGCATGAAACAGGTGATATTGAGGACTGTCTTTGTCAGAAACATGATGCTAGCCAAAGATTATGGAAGTCTCAAATGAAATATTTGAAACTTCCAAAGGGGGGAATTGTTACCTCAAATATATGTATTCATCTTGGATGAAATAGAAATAGCATAGGAGTTAGTAGTAGTTGAGAAGGAATCACAGTTAGGAGTAGAAACTGACACATGAGAATTTAGAATATTTGAGGTAGTAAATAATGTTTAGGCCAGATAAGAGCGTATTAGCAATGTGTGCCTCACTAACGAGTACCGCCTCCAAAGAAAACAAGTCGGTAGAATTTCAGGGACTGGCAATGGAAACATCCTGCTACAAAGAAGGTTGTGAAGATAAGGGCAGTGACAAAAGGGAACATCTTCCTCCAGAAGGCGCCGAAAACGGGACAATGGCTGAAGCACAGTAACTGGGGGAAAGGTAGTTCTGGCAGGGGGAAACTGCGACCACTGACTCAATTGAGGGATGAAAGGACTACCCCCCCCCCCCGACTCCTTTTGAGCATGCACAGTGAATTAAAGTCACGCTGTAGCTTTAAAAACAAGTGGAAAAGATACAGACCAATGGAAGAAGAGGATGCTTAGTCAGGTCAATGATTATGTATTAGATAGGCGTGGTGTGTTAACTGTCATGTATAAATGTCAAAAAGAACTTCAGTAAGTGTGCTTGATTTGTGGAAATATCCCGCCTGGCACCCCGTGCAGAATAAAACAATGATGTCTCCTCTCTACACATACTTTGTGTGTTTCTGGAGTTATTTTACATTACAGGCAACAGTACAGCGTAGTGTTGGAAGACTTCATGTCTCACATACTGAGCAAAACAAAACCGCCCAGTGGCGCATCAGTGCCGGAAGACTACCCCTCCCGCCATGCCACGCAGGGCCAAAATGGATGACTGCATGTCGCGTGCCAGAAAACTACACCACCGGGCATACTGTGCAGCCCAAAATGGCCGCCCGGGAGTACAGTGCCGGAAGACTACATCTCCCGGCATGCAGCGCGGCTCAAAAGGCCCACTGTCAGTCCAGTGCCGGTAGACGACTACTCCCGGCATGCAGCGCGACACAAAATGGCTGCCCGGAAATCTAGTGGCGGAAGGCTACCCTTCTGTCCTGGTTTCGGCTGGGATTGAGTTAGTTTTCCTCCCAGTAGCTGGTACAGTGCCGCGTTTTGGATTTAGCATGAGACTAATGTTGATAACACACTGATGTTTTAGTTGTTGCTAAGTAGTGTTTACACAGAGTCAAGGACTTTTCAGCTTCCCATGCTCTGCCAGGTGCACAAGAAGCTGGGAGGGGGCACAGCCAGGACAGCTGACCCCAACTGGCCAAAGGGATATTCCATTCCATATGATGTCATGATCAGTATATAAACTGGGGGGAGTTGGCTGGGGGGCAGTGATCGCTGCTCAGGGGCGGGCTGGGCGTCAGTCGGTGAGCAGCTGCATGACTTGTTTTTCCTGGGTTTTGTTTCTCTCCCTCCTTTTGTTGTTTTCATTATAATTTTTTATTATTGTTTTATTTCAGTGCTTATCTCAACCCATGAGTTTTCTTACTTTTGCCCTTCCGATTCTCTCCCCTATCCCACCGGCGGAGGGGAAGGTGAGCGAGCGGCTCTGGGGGGCTCGGTCGCCGACTAGGGTTAAACCATGACACCTTCCAATGACACTTTGCTAGCCCAGATGACCGCCTGGATGTCCTGTGCCGGAAGACTGCATCTCCCGGCATGCCGCGCAAAACAATAGCGTATGTCCGGTGTCGGAAGACGATGCAGCGTGCCACTGCGTTCTGGAAGTTTTTTATCCTTTGGGGATGCCGTCTGCAGTTCTCCTCCTCCTCCCTCCCCGTTCCCGCGAGACCCGGAAGCCCCGCGGAGGCCAGAGCGCAGCCCCGGAATTCCCAGGACCGGTAGATTCAGCCGCGATACTGCCCCAGCTCCCTCCCTCCCCTCGCCACATACCTCCCAGCATCACCCTACGCCTCTCGCTCGCGCAGCCCCGCACCGCCTCAGTCCCCTCTTCTCGGGGATGCTCCCCAGGGCTTCCCCCGGTCGCTGCCTGCCTGGCACAGTGAGCCCCCCACGCTCGGGCGGCCCCACACCGCCCTGGTGCGCCGCCTTCCCCCTCCAACGGCCCTAGCGTGCTTCTTCCCAGGCCCATCCCCGTGCGCCCCCAGACCCCTCTCGCATCCCCACCACTTGTGTCACGTTGCTGGGGGTAGATCCGCGGCTTGCGTGGCACCCGCAGCCCAGAACACGGAGCTCTCGTCCCAGCTCACCTTCTTCGCGGTTGCAGCTGCTACTCCGGTCCTGGCTGGCGATGCTCGGCAGCGTCTCCGTTGTCCCAGACTGCCCCGCCATGGTATGGCACCGTGTGGAGCAGGGCACCCCCTTCCGAGTGGCTGCCCCCAGCCAGCCAGCCGATTTTGTGAGCAGCACCTGCCCCGTAGCCGTAGCTCCATCCCACCTGCTGCATGGCCCACAGCTGCAGTTCATTGAGAACACGAAGAGCCATCACCATCAGCCCCGCTAGGGGCAGCTGGGCCTGCGAGGGCAGCAGAGCTACGTCCCAGCTCCTGAGAGCTGCCTTCTGAAAGCTTGCAGGGGGAGTCCCAGAAGAGCTATAAGATGTGCTGCGGAGCTCCATGCAGCTGACAGGAAATCACCTGCAGGCATCTGCTGTCTCTGTAGAAACTCCCTCACTCGGCACCAGCCACAACAGGACCATGCCAGGGTGCTGTGAACAAACACAGGAGCAGCCTGGTATGTTTGTACAGCCTGGATGGGCCCTGGCTGTCCCTGGGATGATAGGAAAAGCCACCAACAGCCCTGAATGTCCATGACAATGAAAGGGAAATCCCCTGGAGCCCTGTTGACAGCACAGAGGTTCTCCAGGAACCCCCAGGGATGGAAAGGGGGTCTGAGAGACCTTGGGACCAGCCCCCACTCCCTCAGGCACAAAGAATAACCTCCTTCCCTTGGGCACTGTCATAAACACTTACCAAGTGCAAAGGGACTGCGGGAACCACAGCCATGAGTGGAAAGAATAATCATTTAGTAATTAATGCACGTAAACAACACCTGGGATGAGTCTGCCGAGGGCCTCAGAGCCAGTACGTGCCCCCTTCCTCTGTGACACCTCAAGCGTCATGACTGGCCCGGCGTTTGGCAGTCCAGTGGGGAAGGTCAGCTCCTGCTGCTGCCCTCGATATGTTGAGTCACGGAGTAGCTGTTAGCCTGCTCCCCTGCTCTTTCCTTGAGCGGTAGAATTCAGTTCCAATATCTGACAGGAAACCCCTGATCTCATCTGTCTGTGCTTCTGCCGTAGCCCTACACTAGAGCCCTGCACGAAACTTCCACCGCTCTCAACTCGACCGCAGCCTCAGCAGCTCAACCATGTCATGCCTGCACCGTATCAAACTGCGGATTCAGATCAAAGACGAATGCTGGGTGGCACAAGGAAAGGTTACTGTACTGATCCTAGCCGGAAGACTATGGTACTTTGAGGATTTAGTGATCCATGTAACAGTTCATGTGAGAAGGTGCAGGCCTGTGCTATGCTGCACGTATAGCTTGGCTGTCAGGCCTGCTTTGCGCCGCACGTGTCCCTCGATCTCAGCATAAACTTAGCTGGCTAACGGTAATGAAGGAGCCTGTAGGTAGCTCCCACTTGGCACTGGCAGTTACACCAGCCACGTGTCCTTGATTTCATATTCAAGCAAAGCGGGAGGGTGTCCTGCAAACATCCTTGTGATTGACGGTAGAAATTATTAGTAGAACTATTTTCTTTTTAGAAAAGCACCATAAGAGCTCTAAAGACCGAGATGTCAGTGGAACCTCTCCAGGGACAGGATCTGTACTGCAGGCTGTGCCCTGATAAGAGGTCCCTCTGATTCTGCACAAGTCGGGGTTCCCAGCATCTGAAGGGATGTACGAGTATCTACACTATCCTCTTTTTCCTTCTAGCGTTAGCGTCAATAAATGGAAATTTAACCAATATGGAGTCTGAGTGCCTTTCTTACTGGGATCGTACAAACACTAGCCCCAGTGCATTACAGTTACGAACCACAAATAAGTGTTCGCAGCCTACTGTTTGGGATTCAGGGCTTACAGCTTATTGTCACCTGTTCAATAGAAAGGTCGAAATCCTTAAGCTGTAAACCCTGAATCCAGAAGTGATAAACTGCAAATCTTGGAATCCAAACAGTCGTTGGGGATTTAAAAATTTTGGATAAGGTTAGATTTTAAATCCTGCACTATGATGGGTAAGTGACTGAACTGGAAACGCTGACTGATAAATACCGAGCCCCACAAAATAAAGTAATGAACTGTAAGCCCCTCAGTGAGAAACCCTCAAGAGCAACCTCTGAACAAAAAAAGAAGTAAATAAAAAACTCCGAACCTGCCATTTTAAACAATGAACACCCATGCGCATACAAGCAGGAAACCGATAAAGGGAAGCTGTGGAATTTTTGCTCGCAGCTCAAAATGTTTTGCCCCTCGCTAGAGATCTTAGCAGGACAAGCAGACGGACACCAGGAACACATTACAGTTGCTTTTTCAAGGCTTGGGTTTAGCCGCTGTACTAAGATGACCATAGGCATGAATCAATCCCAATTACTGAACTGAAATGCACTTCTACCCAGTCTACCTGCAATCCCACAAGAACCAGTTCATTTGCATTAGGGACAATAACTTGATAATTTTAGGCCTCGCAGCTCCACAGGCAAACATGCAGAGCCGGTGACATCTGTAACAACCAACCAGCCTTTTCTTAAGGAAACTGGTACCCGCTGAAGAGAGAGAAAAGCATTTGTGACAAACAGGAACACTCCTCCTGCCGTCACTAACAGCACCTCGAAACCCATTTCCTCGGATCAGTAAATCTCACCCTAAAGACTAACTGGAAAATTCCTCACAGAGTGGCCAGAACAAGGGTCAAACATTTCAGCCGAGGAAATAGTTTTTATGATTTTTAGCGTATTACCCACATGGTGAACATGCGCAGTCCAAGCTACCTAACCGACTGGCATATCACTCAAATTCTCTTCAAGGAAAAGCGATTACCTTTTCTTTAAAGATGCCAAGGCTCATCCGATTGGATGTGTCTCAGTTGTAAGGTTGCGATTTAAATGTTTTTGCCTCAGATCCACAATATTTCTACACAATCAGTTCCTAAATAGCAAGAAACTGGTTTTTGAGTGTTCTGTAAACATCTTGGAATGGAGCATTTGGGGAGTACAAGGATCCTGCTTACTTTACAAGACGCTCTTTTTAACATAGTGAAGAACTTGTGTGGGGAAAAGGGAAGTCCCAAGTGGAAATACGGCATGCTATCTAAGCTTAAAAATAGCTAATTAGTGACCAAAAATCCACCTTAAACCTTTTGGGTAAATGCCAGGGCATCTTCAGAAATTTTGCTTGTGAAAGCGAAAACACAAATCTGCACCTACTGATTTGCATGTATATCTTAGCAATCAAAAGTGAATCTATAAGCCAGCACAGAAAACGGATGAACGTGAAGAGCATGTGCCTCGGTCTTTATATGGTACTCTCTGGTCTGCCTTCAAACACAGTGCCGCTGGATTTGGAGGACCTAAAGACAACGCTGAGTACTACAGTTGTCCAAATTTCTCATTATTGCAGTTTATCATTTGTGATCCTAACTTCACTACTGAAAGAAAACTATGAGAGTGAGTCCACGTTACCCTGAAAGCCTGTAGGACACATCACTGATGTTTGTGCCTCTAGTTATCTAGCTGGCCATTGTGGGTCAGACAAATACAGTAGAAAATAAAAATCAATTGTACACATAAAGTGCACATTATTGATGAGTAGGAATGAAAAGGTCTTGATCTTCGGAGAATATTTCCACGGTTGAATGATTTCTGTGGTGTTTGACCCTGAGCTAAGAAAACACAATATAGTCGTTAAAGTTTTACAGCAAACCCACCACCAAGGTGGTAGCTTCTAGACCTGGAAGAAAAAATGAGTATTTTCTCCTTACATCACCAAGTATTTTGTTACTAAACACTGAATGTTGGTATGACAGTTTGTGTAAATAGTCACATCCGCAAAATGTCTGGACTAAGGTAAAGAGCAGCATCGGCACTCTAATTCATTTTCCCTCCCGACTTGTCAAGTTGTCATTTGACTGAAATACCATTTGAAATGAGATAATGCATCCCGGAACATTATGTGCAGACCGTTAAATGTTTGTCTTAACATTTGTCTTTTATGGAACAAGTAGATCCCCAGCCACCATAGTTCAATCTCATCAAACACAATTTTCAAACAAAGCTTCGGCATCTTTGCAGGAGGTGGGGTGGGGGGATCCGTGGACCACTTCAACGGACTTAGAATTTTTTTCACCAATAGCAGAAAAATGTTTGGAAACCTACTTTAAGTACTCGATAGACGAGACGTATGTTTAGAAACCTGCTTTAAGTACTTAATAGAAATGGCTGGCTGTAGACCGATAGCTTGCCAAAATGATCGAATACTTCCAGGCAAGCGGTCATTTAACTGTGAAATCGGACACGACCTATTGACTGATCCTCAGCACCAAAATTAAAAGATAATGATTAGCTTTTTGGAGTTCTCAGCAGAGGAAGTTTATTTATCCTATACAGGTCACTTTTGGATCAGCGATACACTTTTGCGGGGTGCTGAGGAGAACCATCTAAAAGAGCATTATAGTGCGAGATACGCTTCTTAACTCATATTGATCCTAGCGGTGGAGTTACACAATAATACCAGCCATGCCTAACAAGGCCATATCCTTGGTCATTGTGCTGCTAATGCTCGCTCCAGGACAATCGTTGTACGCAAAAGCAGCACATTTCTTTCCCTGTCTTTCCTTTTCTAAAACGAGGTCTCTTTCCCACCCCTCTCCCCAACATTTTTTGAATGCATTTCCAAAAGTGTAGAGTGTATGAAAGGGTGTTCTCCAGCCTACCATCGGTCCCCAAAATGCACTGTAGCAGTCCGATAGGCTCAAAAAAAATTTGAGTAGATTTTAAGCTCTCTTAAATAATTTTCATACGTCAGCTCAGCTTGCAAGCTGCTATCTATCCGCAAGTGCTGGGCGGGCTTTTTAAAGATAGCATTTACTCTTAGAATCTTTATGTCAGCAAAGGAAGAAATTATTCACGACAAGGGTGGTGAGACACTGGAACAGGTTGCTGGAGAAGTTGTGAATGCCCCATCATTGGAAGTGTTCAAACTCAGGTTGGACGGGGCTTTGAGCAACCCAATCTAGCGAAAGATGTCCCTGCCCACGGCAGGGGGTTTGGACTAGGCAGTACGTTAAGGTTCCTTCCAACCCAAACCATTCTATGATTCTATGTACCTTTAGCCCGTAGAACTTCTGCCACCATTCTTCCGCTTTCTCCTCCTCCACATTAACCTTTTCTTTTTTAAACTTGGTGAAGGGTAATTTAGGATAGGGAGTATTCATGCTGTTCCAGTGGCTCCATCTTTATCCTCCTCTAGGAAGACACAGAGAATGGTAAGTTTGTGGAGTACAGGTGCAACCGTGGGTTCCGTTTCTAATTCTGCCGCACGCTGACACGGGGAGGATGTACAGTGTATAGCTTTACTGAATCTTTTACCGTAAGTAAGCAGGTTCTTCAGTAGAACAAACCCATTTATTCACCCAAGTCGCAGGGCAACTTTGCTGCAATGATCCACCTGATGTGAAGTAAGGAATAGGAAAGGGAGGAATTTAAAAGGAAAAGTTAACAACAGTAGGTTGTAACCCGTGAACAATTATATCCATTAATATATGTGGCCCTAGCGTTCCCAAACACCTAGAAAATCTCTGTTCTTTGAGACTAGGCAGTTCACGCGCTCTTTTATACTGGAAAATATTTCAGCCTGTTCTCGGTATTCTTCCTGCTGAGGTAATGCGGAGGGGTAGCTGAAGGCCTGGGTTAAAAAGGGGACTTGTATCACCTGGCCTCTTTTTACAGGCTATACATAAGTATCACTATCAAGAATGACTGTTATCTTTAGTATGGCTGACACTTAGACTGGAATGATAATGACTTGGTCCTAAAAACAAATACTGAACTATATAGATGGGGAAAATGGTGTAAAACACTTGCCACATTCAGGGGTGTTTTAAAGAAGTCAGTGTGACAAGTAAGATGGCATAAGGAGAATAAACGAGATGCACAGAATCGTAGAATATAAGGACAGATGCTGTCTATGAAGAGGGACTGGGTTTGGAGGGGCCAAAAGTACTACCCTTGGGTTTTTACATCAGGAGTGTGGTGCTAAGCCGTTCTAGGAGAACAGACCGTCTGCAGAAATTTACAATGATAGTATTTGGGAGGATTTACCTTCTTCACTTTTGCATAGGCAAGCTGAATGTTTGCTGCTACTGAGATATGTAAACTAAAACTTAGTCCGAAAGTTTTCTTTTATTCTGTTTGTCTGAGGCTGAGATCATTCTTAAAACTTGGAAGGTGCTGGAGAGGTGAAAGGGAAGATAACCTGAAGGAACTTAGAGCTGCAGATTCTTCACTCCTAGCTTTTTAAAAAATGAGACTCTTTCACCAGTCATAGTTAAATTATGCTTGGAGCGGTAGCAGACTGAACAACAGATTGATTTTCTCCTCCCTCCATCCCTAGCAAATATAAATTCAATGTGCAAAGCTTGCACTCCATCACTTGCTCCTGCAGTGAAATAAACTGCTTATAATGTGAAATTTACTCACATGGACGGAAGATGGCAGGGGCTGTAACTTTTTATCGGACACCGCAGATCTTTAATTTTACATACTTTTGTAACGAAAGGTATGTTTTATTTTTAATTTGCCATTTATTTTTAATTTGTTTATCTTTAAAAAATGTCTACCTTGCCTATCTGTATACCAATTTGCAAGAGTATTTTCACGTTTAGTAGGCTGCCTTAACAAAAAGTTTCTATAGTCATCGGTATTGCAGCTGTAAGACTGCAACTTCCATTTGATTTCTTAACTCTCGTGTTTTACAGGGTGAAAATGAATCCCATTTGAACAGAAAAAACTGTGTTAAACCACCTTTATCCTAAAAAAAATCAGATTGTTCTGTTTTCAGTATAACTGAATTCTATTGAATTGTACTGTACATACAATGAAAAGGTAAATCTACACATGTATCGGTTATCGCCGCACATAAAAAAGATTTTTGTTAGTGTATACAACAACCTAAACACTGAAAAGGAATTTTAAATCTTGTCCACAATGTAGTATCCTGTAACAGAGAAAGAAACGAACATACGAAAGAAAGGCGAGATGTGCCATTACACACACATATTACCAGTTTATCTGCACTTAGATGATAATCATTTAGGAAAATGCCGGTAGAGAATTTTTGCATAAATCATTTGTTTTTTCACAGAATGGGGGCAAAGATAGCGACGCTTGACACTTAGGCACTCTATTCTGTATTTCAAATGCAGGTATCATTGATCAGAGGAAACTGGACCGATTACAGTGATTCTGTTTGTTTGTTTGTCGTTGACATCCGCAAATAGAAAACAATTGTCTGCGCCAAATTATATGCCTAAACATATTTTTTAATTTAACAATGCAATTTTAGCGAGATGTTTTATTCCCTCTCGAGTTCCTCTGTATAACCAATTTTTGCTGTGAAACGCTAATTGGACATTACCGTAACTTCACCTGCAACGTGGGGCTTGGAACATCCGAAAAGGAGGACCGGGAAATATTCCTCTACCTTCATAAGTGTCCTAAATACAAATGTGCCGCTCTCACACTGCTGTCGGAGGAGCGTTCAAATGGACCGCATAATGCTCTTAAAATCCTACTACAAGTCAGGCACCTGAGTTCCCAATGATTTGATGCGGACTGAGGGTGCTTAATACTTCATAGTGATGTGCTTATCAGGACGTCTTTTACTGATAAATTAGACATGGGAGGATGATGCACTTCTCCATCTTGTAGATGAGAGAGAATAATACCTAGATTGTCAGTGAGCAGTGGGTCACGTTGCCATGGTTACAATGTGAGATACGATGGTTTTTCCCAGTGTCATGTTTTTCGTAATGTGTTAAGGAAGGACTGCAGCTTTTACAGTGTTTGATACTTTTTTCTCTCATATGTTTTAGTGTTAAGATGGCAGAATAACCATGGGAGACTGGAATTTCCTCGGAGGCATTTTAGAGGAGGTCCACATTCATTCCACTATTATTGGAAAGATTTGGCTAACGATCCTCTTCATATTTCGAATGCTTGTGCTCGGAGTGGCAACTGAGGATGTTTGGAACGATGAACAATCAGAATTTATATGCAATACCGAGCAACCTGGTTGCAGAAATGTGTGCTATGATGAGGCCTTTCCCATCTCTCTCATAAGATACTGGGTCTTGCAAGTTATATTTGTGTCTTCCCCTTCCTTGGTGTATATGGGTCATGCCTTATACAGACTAAGAGCCTTGGAAAAAGAGAGGCAAAAAAAGAAAGCTCAGGTAAGAGTGGAACTCGAAAGCACTGAATTAGAAATGACTGAAAATCGGAAAAGGCTGGAGAGAGAACTCCGGCAACTGGATCAAAGAAAGCTAAACAAAGCACCCCTGAGAGGCTCTTTGCTCTGCACTTATGTGATACATATTTTCACAAGATCTGCAGTGGAAGTCGGTTTTATGATTGGGCAGTATCTTCTTTATGGCTTTCATCTAGATCCCCTTTATAAATGTCAGAGAGATCCATGTCCAAACACAGTTGACTGCTTTGTATCTCGACCAACAGAAAAGACGGTGTTCATATTATTCATGCAATCAATAGCGACTGTATCATTGCTTTTAAATATCCTAGAAATTATCCACCTGGGATTCCGAAAAATTAAAATGGGGCTCTGCGGGCAGAAGAAAAACAAGGACGACCCTGACAATTTCTACATAAACAAATCTAAGAAATACTCTGTGATACCGCACTCTTCTTTGGGAATATCCACCACCCCTCAAAAAACTCTTCCTTCTGCACTTAGCAGTTATACCTTTTTAATGGAAAAGCAAACTGACGCTGCCGTCTACCCGGTTCTAAATTCTCCTCCCACGTTTCAGTCTGTGCAAAATAACCATACGGAAAGTGGCAGCAATTACACCCATCGCAATCAGGAAAATAAATCGCCAAAGAAGAGGCCAGCTACCAATGCTTTAGACAATCAGACTCAAAATACTAGCACAAATAATAATGAAGGCTTGCTCGGCGAGCTTGGGACTGAAGTGCATGATGCTCAAAAAGAAGCTGAAAAGAAACATTTCCTTGGTGGTACTCAGAATGCAGATACAGCTTCGAGCGGGTGCTTGAGAAGCTTTGCTGAGAGGCCATCTCATACTTCACTGCAACCCGATACAAGTTTTCCTATTACCGGTTTCAGGAGACAACATGGAATCGGTTCGTCTTGGAACTGCTCAGCAATGGTTGAGAGTGCAGGAGCTTCAACAAATTCTCTTCCAAAGAACAGCAACAGAAGACAAAGCAGTTTCAGTGCAAACAAAGCCCAACCTCCATACGGTGCTGGCGTAAAAAATTCTAGCCGACCAGACACTCCTGACTCTGCAGGGGAGGTGAGCTCAGAATCTAAACAAAGTAGAAACTGCGATAGTCCTAAGCCTTTCTCTCTGTCTAGGCGACTGTCACTGTCAAGTAATGCCAGCAGCAGGCGTGCCCCCACTGATCTTCAAATATAGTGTGAGTTAACCCATGAATCGCACTAGTCAATGCTGGGATAATTAGTGAATGTTGCAACATAAGCAAGACCTATGTATAAGAGTAGCTAAATCATTCAACTTTAACCAGCTGTTTCACATAGATAGAAAAGTGGTGTAGCCCTTTAAATATTAGCTAAGTAACTTTTAAACAGTCTCTTTACTTCCTTTGTAACGAAAGGGTGGCTTAGACCTCAGCGTATAAACTTCTACACTACCCTCCCAGCTAAAAAGGAAAACATACATCGTATAACTCCACATATTAGGAAAAGTCAGGCATAAAATCACAGCTAATACTATATAAGCTGAATAAAAGTAGAAGACAAAATTTACAGTCTAACAATATATTTTACAAAGACCAGTAAACTAAATTAGGCTAAAGATGGCACTGGCGCTCTCAGGAGAACTTAATTATTGGTAAATATGTTTCTGCTTAATGTGTCTGAGAATTCAGACATTCGATAGCTGTCTGAAAGCAGAATGTCAAACATTCCATTGTTTGAACTGTGTTAAATACACAAAAAGAACAAAACATTTGATACATGTATCACTAATTCTTTGACTCCACGGTAGACTTTTTTTTCAGTGTTTCACCACTGACCTCCTCAGCAGACAAATCAGAGTGAATCTCTTATCGTATGCTATTACCATTAAATACGCTATTACATTTTTAAAGCATCATGAATTACAAATGAGTTGTGAGCTTTAATTTTGAGATTTTGCATAACACTAATAAGCTAGCAATTATTTTTTTTAGTCAGAAAACAAGTTACTGAAAATTATTAATCAGAAATTTTGGATTTCACAAACCAGAAGGCTTATTACAGTAAAAAAAAAAAAAGGGGGAAAAAAAAAAGAAAAAATGGTAGTAACTTCCTACTTTCAGTTACAATGACAAAAAACATATAAAAGGTTTATCAAACTGTAAAACTGCTCTTTTTCTGGATGCTACAGGGTCTGTCTGTCCCCCGAACTCTGACAAACTTTTAAATCAAAGAATGCTTATAATTGTTGAGAAGAAGCATTTCCGTTTCTGCTTTTTATGGGGGTAATAAAACAAAGGACATTCATCCACTCACTGCTCCAGTCCACATAGTGTAAGGCAAGTTCCATGAAACACCTTGAAATAATAAAGTAGGGAAATATGAACAAAATACTGTTACATGTGTAATTGAGACTTCTATGAACGAAATACATTTACTTGAGTCACACAGCACTGACAGGCTGCAAATACTTGGTGAGGTGCTCACAGCTGGGACGCATTAGTGTATTTTTACTAGTGGATTTGACTTACTGTATGTATACTGGAAAAATAATTTGTGAGATATAGTATCACGATGTTACGGCATCATTAAATTCTTAATGTGCATTATCATTATGCTTATGAGCCAGCCATGTTTCAGATTGGCTGAAGGCTGTACAATAGTAGGAAAAAAAGAAGGCAGAAAACCTAAAAGGCTCTTTTGCTTGCAGCAGCATCATTAATTTGGCCCTGTCCACATAAGAAATACGCATTAATACTATTAAAACTATTCACTGTAGATTTCTCTCCAGCAGCTGTTCTTCTTGCCTCTAGTATCACTCTACGTGTATATGTAAATACAGCCCTACATAATTCTGCTTACACTGTAAAATTTAACATTGTGTAATATACAGGAATGTATATAAAAGCATAGTGTGATTTAGCTGAGTTAATACCGCTACTGTGGCTTTAATTCTTGCATTTCTTGACGCGTAGGTTTCTGTGGGCAATAACTGTGCTAATGCACGTTTTGCATTTAATGTCTCTGTAATAAAAAGCCTCGTATTTCATGAACTCCGCTCCCACTGTCTAAACAATAGAAAATTAGCATTTAGATGCTCACATACGGGATATGACATTTGCATTTCTGTTGGTTCAAGACAAGATACAAAAGAATTTGTTTTTCTGCTGCTGACAGAGGATTTTTATTACCTTTTTTTGTGTGGACATGGGTCAAACATTCTAGTTCATCACAGCACCTTGCCAACAGAAAAGTGTAACTTAATTCCAGTGAAAATTGAAGACATTGCAGAAGAGCGTGCAGAAAAAGTGTGAAAAGACCCTAACATCGCAGGCGCAAGATTAGTTGGTTGGTTCTTAGTTTTTAATTTTTATAATAAACAGATTTTATCAGTCAGTAGATACCACAGCGTTTCACAAAAATAAACCGGTATAACCGCTTCCGTTTTTTAAAACGGGCTAAGGCAAAAGACTTTCTTTTCGGTACGTATAACTCTTTGGAGCCCCTTGGGTAGGCAACTCTGCAGCTGCAGCTTGCTGCAGCTTTCTCCTCCTGTGACTTTTCCGTCAGTTCCAGTTACTACTAAAGNACGGCACTGGCCGGCAGAGGTGAGCCCCGGAAGCGCTGGGTCCGAAACGCACCTCCGTAGCTGGCGAGAAGTGCAGGGCAGAGCGGGACAACGGCCAGAGCTGCTAAGGGAAGGGGACACAGCGCCGGCTTTGGCCTTTCTTTGGGCGACGAGAGGGGCCGCGAGGACTCCTGCAAGAGGACGAGAGCAGCGAGGTGCTGCGGCGACGGCGGCAGACGCCCGCCTCCGCAGGGCGAGGCCGAGGGCG
>WAAD01035841.1:14910-32719 GCA_013389945.1 Fregata magnificens | reverse complement strand
CCCCCCCACCCCACCCCCCAAAAAAAAAAACCCCAAAGCCCCACAGAACAAAAAAAACCCCAACAAAAACCCAAACCACCCCAAACCCAAAGACCTGCTTCACAGGGGAGTCCGTTCAAAGTTTAAGGTAGTGGGAATGAACATGTTGGACAAATTCAGCTTGCAGATCCAAGGAAGGGTAACTACTTGAATTTGAGACAGAAACTGTGAGTTTTAAAAGGAAAAACAAAGAAAAGGGCAGTCCAAAAACTGGACTGGGGGCGGTTCAGAAACACTGCATCAGGAGTGCAGCTTAACTGCTGCAGTTCAGAAATAAAACCAAGTGCCGCTGTAGGGAGGTTATTGTAGAGAAAAGGTTGACATGTCAGGAAGTAAAATAAAAATCCCCAAAACTCAGAGATTGCAGCAGGTCAGATGTGAATGGGCAATTCAGAGGGATAAAAAAAAAATCTGAAAGAGTATACTGCTAAGGGTGCTCAAGCTGACGGTGAAAAGTTCTTAAAATACGGTAAAAGCAGGAAGTCTGCTAGGAAGTTGATGAGACCGTTGGATGTTGAAGGTGTAAAAGGAACACTTGGGAATGATAAAAGCCATAGCTAGGAAACTCAGCAGGTTCTTAGAATTTTACTAGCTTTGTCTGCTCTGCCTGCATATGCCTAGTGAAAATTGCTTGGCATCAGTGTTAGCTGCACGCTTCCAATCAGATACTTCCACAGCCTGTTTATTGGCTTTATTGAAGCTGTGTAAAGCGAGTAAGAGTCGGGGTAGATGCTAGGCAATAGAAATGGAATTTGATCAAAACTGTGTCCTGGTTCCCCTACTGGTGTAAAAAACCAGATGGGGAACATAGATCCGATGAAACCTCCTGCTTTGGGAAGGAAGGGAAAGGGGGATGATGGCGTTGCTTCTCAGAGACTAATCTGCTTTAAACTGGATTTACTGCTTCTGTCCTGCTCCCTGTGGGAGACGCTGAGTTCCGAAGAAGGAACATTGATTTCAGAGTGCTTTAAAACTGTGCTGCAAACCCTGAGGAATTTCTAGTCCTTGCAATACAGCCACTAGGTATCTAGAACTGTTCTTACTTTTCCATACGAATGTCCTGCTGTTTAAAACCTCTTAGATCATGGCTTCCTCAAACATTTGCCTTGAGGAACTGAATTTTTTTCCCTTGGTGTTAAAAATCTAGGCTGACTACTACTTTGAACCTCACTAAACAATCCGTTAACTACGCTGGGCGTGGAGTTGTTTGTCTTGGAGTTTTTTTGACAGAGATTGTTGCATTAGGTCTCTTTAATGGATGACTTCTGTAACTGTGTGAAACACACACAAAAAAAATTACCAGGTGCTACACAGGAAACATCTTTCTTTTTGCAGTCCTAGCATTTGACTAACTTACGTTTGTAGTAACTTTTGTAATATTTTTAGTGCTTTAGTGCAGTGTTTGCTGTTGAAACTGACTGCTTTTGCTACAGGCTGCTTTGCTGTGGGGTTACATGCTAGTCCTATTTGTTCAGGGAAGGGCTAAAATCCCAGCGGGGCTTTTTGAGTACTAGCAATGAGTATGTTTTTCATCACTGCAGCTAAACTGTTTACCAACTAGTGTGAAAACTTTCATCATTTCTTTAGGGTACTTGAAAGGAGAGGGTCAGCAAACATAATTCAGTTGTTAATAAATGGCAAACTACCTAGCTATTCGGGTCTCTAAAATGGAGATGATGTTTTTGTACATTTTTATTGTACTTTAGGAACAGTCTAATTATATTGTGTCATAACACTTGACACCAGACTAAAAGCAAAGTTTCCTTTAGGAATTTCTAAGACTGGAAAGGAACAGTTCTTAAAAGCTTGCAATTACTTAATTAACATGGTGGCTTTATACCAGATCTGAATTGGCTAATATAGCAGAATTTGAAAGTGCTGTTAGACTTGCAAGGAAGAAAGAGTAACTGGGATGTCTGTGTCTTTAGGCAGTAGTGTTATTTAGACTTGTGAAAATGTTTAACTATATTTGGGTGCTTGGTTCTGGTCGAGGTTAGGTTATTTCCTTAGCTGATGCAGGAAGCCATCTATGTGCCAAAAGGAAACGGTACACTTTAGAATGGACAAACCTATATGTAAGATTCAAGTTACAGAACTTTTACCAATCTCTTCTAATAAGATAAAGTCGAGACTATTATTTGTGTTCTTTTAACAGGTGGTGTTTCACAAAATGTCTCCCAATGAGACTCTGTTCTTGGAAAGTACCAACAAGATCTACAAAGACGATATTTCCAACAGTTCATTTGTGAATTTCCAAATATGGGATTTTCCTGGACAGATGGACTTTTTTGATCCAACATTTGATTATGAGATGATCTTCAGAGGAACAGGTGCTCTAATATATGTCATTGATGCCCAGGTAAATACAAATCAGTGAGAATCACAAGGAAGTTTTCTTTTTGCTTTGTGTGCGAGAGGAATGATCGAGAAGCTAATAGTTTATATTTTTAGCTAAGTTTGTCAAACATCTGATATGTATGAAAGGATGTGTTGGCAATCTACCTTTTGGGTTTTAGTGCGTTTTGGTTTTGTGAAGTGACTGGAACGTACGTTCCCGGTGGAGAGAGTGGAAAAGGGCGAGTACTCTGAACTTACATTTTCTACAATAATAGTGAGAACCTGCTGTGCTAGATGGTCTGAATTATCCCCTCCCTCTGCTGTTGACTGCTATGGAGTTCATTTAATAGCAGTACACTTTTGACCTCAATTTCAAGTACTGGTACTATTGGATATCCGGTAGCTTCTAATGAACTTAGGAATTGCACTGTGGGAGATTACCTGGTTATTAGGACCGCCCTGGAGATCGCTGCCACCTTTTGCTGGAGTTGAAGTGTAACCTGCCTTTTGCTCTGAAGCCTAGTTTTGTGTAGCTGAGCCTTGTATAACTAATGCAACTTAATTTACATAACAGAATTTAAGCTGCTTAGATTTCTGACACTCTGAGGTATTCTATTCTCCCATACTTCTGTTTGGTTACAGAAGTGAAGTGAAGGTCTTGCACTGAAATATTTTGTCCCTGTGCAGAATGGAATAGTTATTGGAGATAAAGCCTTGTCATTCATTCCTGCCAAAACTGATTTACAGGATGACTACATGGAAGCTTTAACAAGACTCCACATTACGGTTTCAAAAGCCTACAAGGTCAACCCGGAAATGAACTTCGAAGTTTTTATTCATAAAGTTGATGGTTTATCGGACGACCATAAAATAGAAACTCAGAGGGATATTCATCAGAGGGCTAATGATGACCTTACGGATGCTGGACTTGAAAAACTTCACCTTAGGTGAGTTAAAGATTCTGGCATATGTGATTCTACTGTTGCTGATATGCATACAGACTAACGGCTTTTAGATGTAATAGTGGACGGACCGGAGCAAGGCCTTGTTAGTTTCTTAATATTGCACAAACTCTTGTTATAAAATACACCACTGGACCTATGGCCAAGCTTCAGCTGTTAGGCTGACTAAAATAAGGCAGGCTACTGTATCAGATTCCAGTCGACAGATTTATTCATAAACTCGCCGATAATTCAAGGTCCTTATGCGTACTTTTCATTCAGCATAACAGATTGAATTTGTACAGGTGGCCTGGAGGGGCAGGGGAAGGAGAGGCAAAGCTGCCTGCCTTCTAGTCCTGACTAGCACTGACTTTTCAGCGTGATTGGTTCTAAAAGCTTAGTCTCTTACTTGATATTTGGCTCGCTTTTAAGGTGTCTTCTACCGACACCTTTAAAATGAGCTATCTTTTCTCTGGTTTTACTGCTATTTTGATTCTTGTGGAGCCTTTCAGTATTGCCAGTATCTCTCAGTGTTAGTGTGAACAAAGTGGAAGGCCAGGAACGGGACTTGAAGAAATGTAGTCGAGCGTTTAACGCCTTTATGATAAGCATTCTGTAGGCTAAGTGTGTTGTGAAAGCACGTTCAAATTTTTCTCTTTGTTCTCCCATCTCCTGGGGACGTGGGAAGTCTGTTTCATGTTTACTCCAGTCGCTCAGAAATTAGGTTCTTGGTGCAGTGGCTAGCTATATTTGTGATAAAGGCGTCGCAGCTAAATCATCCAGCCTGAATGTTAGAAAGCATAGCTTTAACATTTCTATTGCAATTCTGAAATACTCTTGAATCTTTGTTCTTTTTTCTTCCTTTTCCTTCCCACCTCATCTCAGCTTTTATTTGACCAGTATCTATGACCATTCAATATTTGAAGCCTTCAGTAAAGTGGTACAGAAGCTCATTCCGCAACTGCCAACGCTGGAAAATCTACTAAATATCTTTATATCAGTAAGTGTTAATGTAACAGAACTTGGAATGAAATACGCAGAATGGTAAAGCAAGTCCTTCTGCTGAGGAACGCTGGCTAGATCTGCCCTTGGGAGATTCGGGTGGCACTCATGTTGGTGTACTCTGCTGGCCCGGTTGTCTGCATTAGAAGCTCTTTAACACAGCTAAATTGTACTGGTGTGTGCTTTGTGCGGGTTTCTCTAAATACTGACAAAGCATAGTTTGGCTGGTTATAACTGTTGATACAGAAGTTTTCTGCCAGCACGATATACTGATTAGTCTGCTAAGGCGCTTAGTAGTCTAACGTAGCTGTACTGGCAAAAGACTTTTTTCGTAATATGAACTTGGCCTTGAACTAAACTGTGTATTTCATGTGGCCTGTGAGACTTTTGCCTTTATTCTTTTAGTGTTTGTGTTTCTTATAGAATTTGCGACGTTGAAATTTGCTGCTGTATACTTTAAATCAAATAAAATATCACCCTAGAGACAAGGCTGAAGTAGCCCATCTCATTTAAGTTATGTCTGTGAGGCTGTTGCAGGCATGTGGACAACATGGAAAAAAACCAGTTGCGATTGAGAGGAGCTGTGTGGGTCAGATGTGTTGCCCCATGCTACTGTGTAATGCTTGTTCCTGTGCTGGTAGAGGACTGTCTGCAATAATCTGGCCCAGTGGATAAAGGGCGTGTTAATGCTCACCCTGCTCAATGCCATGAGGGTATGGAGCGTGGCCCTGATGCCAAAAGGATCGTCTGGATGTCCTCAGGACACTGCCTTGGGTATTCAGACTAGCTAGGAAGAAGCGATAAGGCTTCTGGTGCATAAATAGAAATTAAGCTTTGCTAGAAATCTGTAGTGTATATGTGATAACTTCCTTAACAGCAGAATGCTTCTGAACTTAGTATGAGCACGTGCACTTTCCCAAAGTGCTCAGTTACAAATGGGATGGTATAATTGGCTTGGTGCTTTTCCATACCCATAACTGCCATAATGTGATACTCTTCATGGAGTCATAACTTTAAAAGCTGACTTTATTTGCTCTGCATGTGAAACTACACGGCAACCGCCTCACACAGAAACTGAACTGCCAAGATACTACAAGTGTAAAATGTAAGTGTCAGCATACTACTATGAAGTAACTCATCTCTGAGCCTGGTCCATCAGGTGGATGCGAATGTGTGGCTCTTCTGGAGTTAATAGAACCACAGAAGAGGAAAACTGCTGAATTTGGGTTCTGGAAGCATAGTAAAATGTAACCTTAATAATGATCTGGTAAATAATAAACTAAAGAGAATTCGAACCAAGTCCACAGCTTTATTTTTGTCAAGCAGAAGGTGATGTTGATATGTACTACGGCAACAAGGGTGTTGTAATTTATAAACTTCATGCTCTAAATCTTGATTCTGTCTTAAGCCTCTAAATTGGTTATGTTTAAGCCATTTCCTGCTATTAAGAATGTGAAAGTGTATGAATTCTACTTGAGATTTAAAAAATGCAGTTATTTTTTAAATTCATCCAAATTCTTTCTCTTTCTGAAGAATTCAGGCATTGAAAAAGCTTTTCTCTTCGATGTAGTCAGCAAAATCTACATTGCAACAGACAGTTCCCCTGTGGACATGCAATCATATGAGTTGTGCTGTGACATGATTGATGTAGTGATAGATGTTTCCTGTATATATGGGTAAGTGATGTATACTCTTAGGAAAAAAAGTCCTTAAAAGTTGTAGAATAGGTTGCAAACTGTGCAAGTAGTGCTGGCTTTGTGATCCAGCAAGATGCTATTGATTGGTCTGTAGAGCACATTGTAACTAGAATAAAGCCAGATGATTTGGCAGCTGGGTCGAGCATTTGTACTAGTTTCCCTCCACTCGTGCCTCAGCCAGCCATCTGACATTTGTAAAAGTCAAGTGTTTCATGTAAAATATGAATACTGCTGTGTCTCGTTCGGCATGGTGGGTATAAGTATGTTAATTCCTGCAAATAATTGGGATCGATAGCATGCCATAGCTCATAAGTGTAACTTGCAGTCACATTGCTTTGAGACTTGCCGCTATCTGAACAGAATAGCTTTTGTGAGGTCAACTTGGCTCTTGCTGACTTTCTCTGAGGGATGCATATAGTGCCTGTTTCTCACAATTTATGGCTGAATTATACTTCACAATGGATTTTTGAAGTGGCTCTGCAGAAGCGGTAACTTTATTTTAGAACTGTGGTTGTAGCCTGGAAAATACAGTGCTGCCAAGAAATACCGCAACGTTTAATGGTCTGTCTCCTGATGGGTCAACCCAGGGTTGTGTAACTGTGTGTGTTTTTTGGTTTTGTTTTGTTTTGTTTTTTGGTGGGTTTTTTTTCCTCTTTTGGTACTCTAAGAACATTATTTCAAAGCAATGAAATAATANTTCCCCAGGAGTGAGTGCTTATAAGTAGCTTGTGATACATCTTTTGCTTCTACAGTAATTTAACTAACACTAGTAACTTGCAGGTAGAAAGCAGCATCGTAATCTTTTCTTGTGAAGGCAGGCTGGTTTAGCTTAAGACCAAAAAGTGTCCTGCTCCCTGTTGCACCGCCCCCTCCTGCCCCAGCCTCACTAAGGAAGCCTTTGTATTAATTTAGCAAAAGTAACTTCGCTGTCACCCCATGGACGTTTCTACATAAAGTCCTGCATTAGAATCTTCAAACCAATCACTTGATACCTTACTGTGCCACTGTAAACTCAGTGAGACAGTAAGTAGCAGTGACTCTTTGGTTTGAAGGTACGCTATGCTATAACTAATGTACTACGCTACCTCCATTAAGAATGTTCAGCTGTAAGCTGAAAACAGTATCAGCTAAACAGCCACAGCTCTTAGTTTGATATCAAAAGAATGCATGCTGATAGCTTGCTCTTAACTGCTCATCTTAGATAGACAGTATCTAGTGAAGGCCTCTACTCTGTTTAGGTCTAGCTTTCCTGAGAAACTTAAGGTGTGATAATCGTCTTGCGATAGTATTAAGACCTGCATTGTAGGTTCTTCACTTGCTCACCATTTCAGTACGAGGAATATTTTTCTAACTGCATTTAACAGGTATTTGTCTTCAAGTTACATATGCATGCCTACTAGCTTATGTCTTGGGTTAATTCGTTCTTTCTTAGGTTAAAGGAAGATGGCACTGGAAGTGCTTATGATAAAGAGTCAATGGCAATTATCAAGCTCAATAACACAACGGTCCTGTACTTAAAGGAAGTAACAAAGTTTTTGGCATTAGTTTGCATTCTTAGAGAAGAGAGTTTTGAGCGCAAAGGTAAGGAGTTTCCCCCCCACCCCACCCCATTGAACAGCTTTTATCTAATGTTTTTTATCAGCTATAAAATATTAATATGACTTCACAAGTCACCTTGATTTTTTTGTGTAACTAAATTTGTTTTAATTTCTTCCGGGAGGAATTTTGTCCTTTCCTAGAGATAGGTATAAAGAGGTCTTATTTTTATTCTTGTGAATCATTGCTTTAATCGCTGTCCTTGTGCTGAAGTGACTTGTGTGGCTAATGTGGCCGGTGTCACTATCATCTGCTATAGTGGAATCAGTAGAATGGAGTAATGCTTATTATGTTCTGCTTGACAGCTGCTGTATTGTGAACAGCCATATTCTCCATCAGGTGTCGCACTGATGTAATTTTTTTAACACATGACTGAAGAAATCAACAGTGGTAGGCTAGTACAGCATGTGGTAGGAACTTAGAAAAAAGTGCTTAATACATTGCAGGTCTAACCGACTATACAGTTGCTTGGACCTGTAGGAGATGATGGTATGAATGGTCTTGCATATGTTACGGGGTAGAAATGACAGCCTAGGCCCTAATTTCAAAGTGTTTGACTTAAATGGTGACAGTACTTGGCATTTTAAAAAGAGAAAAAGCAGATGTGTTGTTTTAATAACTGTACTGTATTTGATCTCAAAGTGTTTCTCCCCACAGTTAGGATATATATATCATCACAGAAAGTGCAAGATAACATTCAAGTGATGGTCGTGCTGCACTAGCATGTTTTTGGGGGATAGAGTCTTGTGTTGTCCTCTCACCTGCTGTTTAATTATGAATATGCACCTTGCATTCCAAATGAGTACCTTTTTTTTTTTTTTTCTAAAAACTGAGACACTCTAAATAAATACTGGCATCAGTAAAACTTTGTTAAACCTTCTGAATCCAAATTCATACTAAAATAAGTAGCAAAATAGCTGTTGGTTAAATGAAACATTTCATATTCATTTTTGAAGCTCTGTTGATTACATAAATGTGCCAAGCTGAGCACAGTTCTTCCTCTCCCCTCCCCCTCCTTCTTGACAGGTCTGATAGACTACAATTTTCACTGCTTCCGCAAAGCCATTCATGAAGTCTTTGAAGTAGGTGTTGCCTCACACAGAATCTGCAATCATCAGTCAAGCGCCTCAAATATGAAAGCAGTGACTCACAATGGCACACCTAGGAATGCAGTCTAGAGGAAAACTAAAGACGTTGGATAGACTTGTCAGCTCTTCGCTCCAAAGTTTTGTGGAACAAGAGAAGAGTAGTCTGAAAGCCTGAAGTACGTTTCACAGGAGAAGAGTGGCGCTAACTGTGGAACAGCAACTTGTAACTCGTATTGGACAACTGAAACTACTGTAAAAATACTTTGAGGCCAGTGGAGTTAGAAACGCCGGTTTGAAACCAGCTTTATTGCAAGTGCAGTGGTTTTTCAGTTTGGAGTCTGATTTTAACAGTCTGTCTCTGACTGATTGCCTGGTCAAAACTTACAAATGATTGAGTTGAGTTTTGCGTGAGTAGTCACTTGCTCAACTTTTTTTTTTTTCCTTAATTAATCTGTAGAATATCCACCTTCGCTTAAGTTCACNTGTTATTTAGGCTTGCCTTTTTTGTTTGGTGAGGCTGGTCTCACAAACCATTCCATAAAGTAGTTCTTGCTCTCGCCGGTGTGCTCAGAGTATTCTCGTGAATTCTGTACTTGTTAAGTGGATGCAAGGTAGAGCTCTGTTCTAGTGATTCTATGTTTGTTTGGAGAGCTGACCTGGAGCTTCATTTTAAGAGATCGTGATACTTTGCTTTCAGACCACGCTTCTTGGTATGCCCCTTTTGATGGAAGGGAAGTATTAAAGCCAGAAATAAACTACCTACTCTCTTTTGCAAAAACATGGATGTCAAATCTGTGTGATTAATCCTATTCACAACTGCATGGCTAACTAAACTGAAATGTCTGCCATCTGTTGGAATAAAGCAACCACTTTCAGCTATTCCCAAGCGAAGAAATGACAAAGTTACTGACTTTTGATGGTGGATCTCTCTTTACCCTCTGAATGATAATCAAGACAATTCCTAGGAGAACGTCTGAGGATGTTATGCTTGCACGGCAATTAAATATCAGTGTGCCACAACCTACTAATAATACTGGACATTGAAAGTGCGTTGATTCTGTACTGTGGCAAACACCTTCTTGTTTGTCGCCATGCAATCTGGATAGAACAGTGTTTTTTCTGATTTTGTGAATGCTGGCTTTCATACTATGGGAAGTATATCTGAATTGTTTTAATCTAATTTATTGGTATTGGTATTATTACTGCAGATGTCATACTGTACATCAGCCTTGCTATGCAGTAAGCTCAGCTCCCGGACCGTAAAGATCTTGCCTCTTTTTACCTGTCCCTATGTGCGTATAGGTGTTGCGAAGCCACTGGACCAACTGACTATACAAGTGCCACTATAAAAGTTTCTGCAAGATCTGTAACTGTAAGCGATCTCTGCAACTGATGTATTTATGTGGTCAGAAATAACCACGGGATTGCTTCTGTGCTTATAGAATGGATTTTCATTGAACTATGTAAAAATGACTATACATGCATTAACATTAGGGTGTATGCACATAACTGTGTAAATGTTTTTCCTTTGTTTTAAAGATGTTGTACGATATTAAATACATAAAGGATCTTCTCCAAAAGTTACCACAGTCAGCAGGAGACTTGGGAATTCAAGTGCTCTAGTTCAGTTCTCTTAATAGCAGTTGTAGTTCTGAACCTAGCCTGAGCCCCTTTTTGGTAATGGAACTGTAGGGTTTTTTAGGGAGGTGCTGCAGGCTGGTAAGATTGGGTTTTGTAGCTTGCAAGCTCTACCACAGTGTTCTAGTACTCAAGCTGAGAGGAGAAGTAATTGGCAAGATCACAGGAAGGAAGAAATCATTCCCATTGGTGCAGTGAGTTTTCCATGTTCTAAGTAGATGTGTATGTCCCTCTCTCTGCCTTCACTCTCTACGTGATTTTGTGCTGATAAAATGAAAAAAGGTCAAACTGTAACACTATTGTTTCTGTTGGAGGGTGACATATGTCAACAAAAGTCTATAAAGACCTATATGGTTAAGCAAATTTTAAAAAGCCATGTTATCGTCACAGTATTTTTTAAAAAAGTTAAATACCACCTTCCCATGTGAGGCTTTAAAAATTTTAGTCAACCTTAGCTTTCCTCTCAATTAAAAGCTGACTCCAAACTGAATACTCAGTGTTCAGAAAATGACTCTAGACTTTAAAGGCATGTACACGATGAAGTGACTTGTTCTCTTCTTTTGATTAATGGTGAGCCTTAGGCTGCATTCTGAAATTCTGCCTTCTGCTGTGCATGTTGTGGTGAGTTTTTGTTTGTGCTTGTTTTTTTGTTTGGTTGGGTTTTTTTGTTAGCATTACCTTACTCTTGAATGGTTGCATTTACTAAAGGTAAATGGTAGCATCTCAAAACAGAATACTGATTATTTTCACTATTACCTGAACAATATTAGCTTTAAAAGTTAAATTTGTCTCTAGAAAGGAGCACGATATTTCTTTAGTTTACTAGAACTAGTCTTAACATCCTTCCTAACATTAATCAATTTAAGCCAGATGCTGCTATTCAAGTAGAGTGTTACTTAACCTGTTGCTGCTTTACCCAGGCAGTTTGTGGTTTCTTTATGGTGCCCGGGAGGGAGGAGGAAGGATAGGAATTACGCTTTATTTTCTCCCTTATGCAGGGACCTGTCTCCCCTTCCTGTGCTGACCTGCTGCAGGGAGAGATCCTATTAGAGATAAGGGAAGGCAGTATCACAGTTTCTCCCATAAAAGGACTGAAATTGTAAAGGAGACCATCAACTACTGCTTTACCTTTCTGCCTTTTTTTCTCTCTGAACCTGTAGTGGTACAGATGCTCTGCAGTCTTTTTTGCAAGCAACTGAGGACAGGTGCTTCTAAGGAGAAAAAAAGGTGCAGATGGGAGGGCGTGGGGGAAAAGGTGACTAGCCTGCAGGGAAAAGGAATGAAGTCTCTCTGTTGAAGATTAAGGCAATCCCTTGCCAGATGCTTTTCAAAGCTTTGAGGTGTCTGGCACCGGATGGTTGCTAATCACTGGCTAGGTTTCCAGTTGGCAATCATGCCAGCTGTAGCACAGGGAAGGAGGGAAAGGCCGAGCCTGGGCAGAGGGGGCAGAGTAATAGACACCATCTTTTATCTGCTGTCCTGAGGCTTTAAATCCGCCTATCGTTTGGCTGGAAGAGCAAGCAGTGTAACCTCCCTTCCTCTCAGACCTCCCCAAAGGTCACGCGTGACTGAATCACTCACTCCGTATCTAACGGACAGCAGCTGTAAGCGTGGGGCTACACGGAGCGGGGCCTTGCCTTCACGCAGCAAGAAGGGAAGCGCGGGGAGAACGCCCGTCGCGTGGCGGCCCGCAGTGAACGGCCCTCTCTCCGAAGCACCTCGTCCCCGCGCTGACAGGAGTCGCTGAAGGGCCAATGGCGGGCGCCGTCAGAGCCCCGGCCCGGGAGCTGCGCGCGGCCGGGGCCGGAGCCGCGCCGGCCTGACGCGTTTGGCGGGTGGGGCTGGAGCGCGGTCGTCTCCCGCGGTGGCTGCCCCAGCCAGCAGTGGGCGCCCAAATGGCGCGAAGGCGACTGTCCCTCGGCTTCCGGGTGGAGCGGGCGTTTTCCCGTCCGCTTCCGTTATTTTTGGCGGCGGCGCGGCGGGAGGGCGCTCTGGCGCGCGTGCGATCCTTGTGCCGTTGCTCGCCTGAGGGGAAACTCGCTGCCATAGTTGCCGTCCGCGGGATCGCTGCCTGTCGACGCCTGGCCTGGTGCGGATCAGTGCGTGCCGAGTTGCCGAATACCGGGAATGTTCCGTCCGGCCCTCGCAGTAGGGGATCTGGCAGGCTTTGGGAGCTGCCGGTCAGTCTGAGTAGGTACTGCCTGACACCTACGTGTGCGTGGTCTTTTCTCATTTACGAAAGATTTTGTGTTCCCTTTAGTGCGGAATAGCGGTGTTTTTTTCGCTTTGAGTACCTACTCGCGGTAGATGGCACTCTTGTAACGGTGTCTACGAGAAGATTTTAAAAAATGTTTCCTTTCCCAAAGCCATCTTCTTCACTATCTGTCTCAAGTAGGTCTTACTTGGGACAAACGTACATCCACTTGCTGCTGCACAGTAGGACAAGTTCAGAGGCTTTTGTAGTTTTTCCTTGAAGACTGAGTGAACTTTTAGAACAGAGCAGCTGAGAAAAACGGTCTTCTTTAAACTTTTCTGTTTTGTCAAGTGCTGTTGCTGTATCCCAGGTAAAGCGTTTTCTTTTATTTTTTCTTGCTTTACATTTCCACTGACTCCTGCTACTGTGCAGAGGGCCATCTTCTTCCTTGCTTGTCTTTTCCCGCTATGCTTTGCCTTCCCAGCACTGGTTTCTACCCTGAGAGCGGGAAATGGGTAGCAGGAAAGAAGTATCCTTTAAAAAGGAGTTCTAGACGCACCTTTTCTGAATGCTGGAGTGTTTTTTGGGTCAACTTACGTTTGGTAAAATTCTCTTATATTGTCTGGATAAATAGGATTTTGCCCTCCTGTCAGTTTGTTCAAGTGCAGAGTAAATGTTTCTTGCCCAAGATCCATCACGTTAGGATTTTTTCCTTTGTGTTATGAACAGAGTATTTTTCCGTGTCTAGCACTATTATTATATTTCCTTATTTTCAATATGACTGTTCACCTTTTCTTTGCAACTGCGTGATATCCTTTTTAACTTCAACGTTTGTTCTCACCACGTATGTGTAAGTGGACTGTCAAAGAGGAGGTGCAGAGATGACGGAGCCAAGCTGTTCTGGATAGTGGCTGGTGGTACAGTGAGGGAGAGCTACATCAAGTTGCAGCATGGGCAGTTCAGATTAGATGCTAAGGAAAAAGAGTCTTTACTGAGAAGGTGATGCAGTACTTGGAACAGGTTACCCAGAGTTATGGGTCTCCATCCTCGGATGTTTTCAAGCTTCAGCTGGGAAAAGTTAGGGCTGACCTGATCTAGTGTTGGTGATAGCTTTGAGAGGGCGGTTGGACATGATGATGTTCAGGGGCTCCTTATATCAAACAGCTCTGTGATGCTGCAAAATATTTCTAACTCTGCTAGCTGAAGAGTATAAGCAACAGATGAAACGTTTTCTAATTTGCAGTATATATGCGGTTCAAAATACAGTATCGCTGAAGAGAGATCGGTGGTAGGACCACCAGGCATATAGATGTGTGGTCTGTAGCGTGCAATGTGTTTAAAACTCTCTAAGTGGTTTGGTATTATTCCCCAAGGGAATGTGAGGTAAGTATGCAAATGCTTGATTACTGTTAGGAATAAAGCTTCATGTTGATGTAAGTATTGTACAGGACCAAGCAGTAAAGGCAAAATAAAGCGTATCTCTCTGTTTTAATGAACTTTGTAGTTTTAAAGGATAGATTGCCTAAGTTTGCTGGGAATCAAGCAAATCTGCCGAGCTTTTTTTAACAGATGGCTATACTAGCTGCACTTTTGTCTGGATTTAAGAATTACTTGTCTTTCTTCACTGCTCCTGAGCTTCAAAGCTCTACGTTGCTGCTCGGTTTGGTCTTAATGTGTGAACAGGTATGCCTTAAGTGTGAGAAGGAAAGAAACATCAATTTCTTCGTTTTTAATTAACCCTAAATTAACCCTAGCTTGTTTTCTGGGTATGCTCTGAAATCCATGTAAACGTGATGCTAGTGGGTGTTTGTGTATCTCCAGGTGCACAGCATTATTAAAGGCACCATTATAAAAATTCGGACCTTGTAAAACTAGGAGGGAGAGCCATATCACAGAGACGATTGCATAGTCTTGGTATGACTTTAAATTTATAAGTTCTTCCCAGTTTTAGTCAGGAGGTAGATTGTTTTTTGAGTATAAGAGTTTGTTTTAAATACAAGCATTTTTGTGGTTCTGAATAAAAGTCACAGTTGCTACTTTGCAATTTGGATATTTTCCTCCTTTGCACTCTGCTCTGATATTTGTTTTGAAAGCTATAATTTTTCTGGGCATAAGCAGCTACCGTCTTGTTTCAGTGATTCACCTTCCCGATGGTTCTGTTTGGGGTGAAATATTAGTTAAAGAATTTATAACAATATGATATATTCAGCATGAAAAGAAATGTCACTGAAACAGCAAATAACTTAAGATGTGCTTTTTAAAAATTCGAGTTTCATTATTTCACAGAGGAATAGATCAATATTCTGTCATTTAACAGTTGAGTTTAAAAACCTGCTGTGAAGCAATATGTCTTATATTGGATGTAAGCTACTTTGATGTTAATTCCCTGGTTTTGTGTCACTTAGGGGCAAATAAGCCTTCCCGCTCCAGTCATGACTCATTATGTTAGGCACTTACTGTACCTCTACAGCTATGCAATTCATATACAACAAAAAGTGTGACAGCTTTTTTAGCTACTTCGTTACACTACTAATTTCTGGGTTTCTTAAAAAAATATCTTTTATAGCTTCAAGCAGAGTGGTGCAGTTTGAGTCTATAACATTGATGGGGTTCTGCCTGGGAACAGTTTTCATGGTATTTTAGAAATGTAAATAAAGATACTACTGTGTTATTTTTCATTGTTGCTGTGACAGCATTGGTCCCAGAAAGAATATGTGAGCTGTATCAAATAAAAAAAACCCCAAACACCCAAAAGCCCCTAACCAAACCCCTAAATATTTAGCGATAATACAAACTGCAAAGCACCTCCTTCGCTTTAATGAACAAATATCCGCAACACCTCGGTCCTTTGCATGGCATGAATATTGACTGTTTACTGGGCTGAAGATTTCTGTGCATCATTTAGAAAACATTTCCCTCTGGGAATTCTTGAACACATACCATTGTTGAACCGTTTGTAGGTGTAAGTATTAGGGGAGGACTTCCATGTGTCATGAGAGCATTCCAAACTGTGTGTGCCTGGATTGGGATTACTTCTGCAGTTACTGAATTACTTGTGCAGCCTTTTGTAGTTCTCTTTCCCTTATCTTCAATGTTAATTGAGCACAACGGAGGATCTTAACCTGTCCCTCCTCCCCGCTCCCACAGTAAAAGTTCCATATAATGGAGGAAAAAACAGATGAGGAGGAAAAGAACATGAAATATAGTCTATCTGGTGTATGTTTCTGCAGAACTGAACTACACAGAAGGTATTGAGTGCTTGCTGTTTGACATTGCTAGCCATGCCCTTTAAACAGATTGTATTTCTATTTATAGAACTTGTCACTGAAATAATAGGCCGTTTTATATTTGATAATGTAATTAATGCTGACAGTTTCCCAGTATTGTCCCAGGTGACAAATAGATTGCTCATTATTCCCAGTCTCTGTGCATACACAGAACGTGTCGGGTAACATACTATACAATCAAAAGCGATTACCGAATAGGATACTTCATGTCAACTACCAAAAGTGGCAGAGTCACTAGGCTTGTGCCACAGCAGCCTTTCTCTGTAATCACGCTCGGTGCGAGTACAGAAAGACTTGGCCTTAAAATAATTCGCTGGGCAGCATCAGAACCTGGTTACTGTCTTACAGTTACTAATTGTATGTAATTGTATATCATCAGGTCCAAGAGGTATCCTGAAAACATGTTCATATGGGCTCTGGGATTACAAATCATAAATTGGAAGATGACTCTTTAAAACAAACCTTTGTTCTGTGTTGTAGGTGAAAATACAACAAATGCATACAACAACAAAACCCAGCAAAATACAGTAAAATACAAAATGCAACACTGAGTACAAAGCATGCCCGGTAATAAGTCAAGAAAGGTCCTTACTTCCTTGTCCGCTGACCTGGGCTTAGTGCTTAAATTCTAAGCCAAGCGCATGCAGGTATAGTTTGTTGCCCACCTCTCGCTTGAGGGGAACGATTGGCACGACTTTCTGTGGGAGCTGTCTGTCTGTCTTTGTACTGACACAACCTAGGCAGGTTTTTTTTTCCTCCTGCTCTTTTAAGAGATCAGTGTTGTCAAAAGCTCTAGCTTGGATTATAATAGTACCTACTGTATGCAAATACATTTTCCATCTTTTTTTTGTTGCCATTTATATAGCTAAGACATTTTTACAACATAAACACAAAATTCTGTAGAAGTACATTCACAGCTAGTATTAATAAATAGGTCCAAGCTCAGCCAGACCAAATCTGTAAAGGTTCTTGTAGTCTGTTACAGAGAAAACAGGCTCAGGGCTGATGAAACCTCCTAAAGACTGGTTTGCTGCTTTCTCTCTTTTACTGATGGTGAAGACATGATGGTCGGTCATGTTCTTCAGATTACTGAGGCTGCAGTCAGCGAGTGCTGCTGTGTACCTAATTGTTACAAAATGAGGCTTGCTAATTAGGTTTGTGAGCAACTGATTTGTCTTTGGTAGTGGGGAGTATGACCACGTTTGCTAGCCTTGTGGACTTGATGGAGGACAAAAGACTCTTCCAACTGCCCTCTTCCTGTCCTTTATTTGTGTGTTGTGTTTGAAGATTCCAATTTCCCTTCCTGCTTTTTTACCTTAGATAATGTCACTTTTTTTCAGCAATCAGCTAGGTAATTCAGAACTAATTATACTGATTTACCTCTCAGGCACCTGGTGAGGCAAGTCAAGAAAAGCAGTGGGGACCATTCAGAAGGAAAAGGACCAATTAAAATAAATGTGTGTTTAAACAGGAGGTTAGAAAAATGCTGGAGGCTACAGCTGAGGCATTTGAAGAGTGGAGTGTTTGCAAGATCCAGACTAAAGAATCTGAATTGTGATTTTCCTGGAAACTGTTTTGTTTTCACGGCAAAATAGACAATATTCCAAATACAGGAACAGAACTCAGCTTCAGAAGAGAAACTTTTTTTTTTTTGTTTAACTAGACCTAGAACTCATGCGGCCTTTTTAATAGGGTTCTCATATTTATTTCCAGCAACTACAAATGTCTAAAGTTACACACTTTGCTTTCATAATGGAATGGTCTGGAGGCGAATTAACTCTTCCTCTGAAGTCTGTTGCAATCCTAAGGTAGGACTCTCTTTGATTAAAAAGTGGCAAATGTGTAAATTAGGTGGCTGTTGATTCTTTAATGTTCCATTTTCTTTCCTGCCTTGAGAGGGGAAGCTATTCCAGTCAGTCCGCATCTTGCTTCTGACTGATTTTCGCAACAGAATTTTTATTGTTGATGTTGTGTCCATCTCCCTCACTCC
>WAAD01035840.1:4278-48364 GCA_013389945.1 Fregata magnificens | reverse complement strand
CTGCTATATTGAATTAATATTAGCCCTTCTCCTTCAAACTGTTAGCTCTATGGTGGGTTTTAGCTCATTTAAAATATTCTAGAGTCTGAAATGAATTTTGAGGTTTTCCTCTCAATGGGATGTTGTGCCTCTTTCATCTAATCAAACCAGAGGCTGCAATCTGCAAGACACTTCAGTGTTTTTTTTTTTTAAACCATGTTGTTATTTTTAAATACCTCTTAACAGAAATGTGAATGTTTTCTTTATCAGAATTGAATTATCCAACAAATTTTAAATTTCAGACATCTGAATTTTTTTTTCTTTTTTCACTTTTGTTAGTGTCAAATCAATAGTGCCTTGACCTCATTTCATACTGCTCTGGAACTTGCAACAGACCAAAGGGAGATTCAACATGTCTGCTTATATGAAATTGGTAAGTTAGATATGTTTATACTATATATAGAGCTCACTTTCAAGTTTAGACTAGCAACTTCAATAAACAAACTGGATTATTTTTGTTAGGATTTTAAAAAAGGTTTTAGAATACTGGCCTTTGTCTTGGATGGGTTATAGTAATAATCCTGTCGTCTTGTTTGGGCAAGTAGAATTCAACAATTTTTCATAATTTTAAAGTTTTCTGCAAATACAAGGTGATGCAAAAATCAGAGAGTAGACTATAGAATCAAGGGCAAACTGTTGACCTACAGGATATTATTTAAAATGAGAAATTAATTAATCTGATTTGTCTGCTCAGTCACCATTTCTGTGCCAAAACCTAATCGGCCTAGTGAAGCTTCACAGTTTGCAGGACCTATATTTCATGTTTATTTCCTTCTATCAATAGCAATATATGCTATATGTTCTTAATTTGCATACAAGTCTTTAGAGTGGGGACAATATGTTGCTTCAAGCTTTAAATGTGTCTCGTTAAGGGATCTTGTCACAATGGGGAAGAATAAGGGAGTAAGTAGTAGCTTTGTAAGTTTCAGCGTCCTACAAAATATAATATTTAAATTAAAAAAAAAAAAAAAGAGCTTTTGGTGTCTGTATAGATTTGTTGTTGCTCTGAAGTGGATTCGGTGTTTTGTATGGAATCTTATAATTCAACATTTTCCAGTAAATTTAAACCAGGCTTTAAATGTATGTCATCAATTTGTTTTGTTTTTAACTTTTCCAGTTATTGTTGTAATTGTTAAACTAGCTCCAGCTCTCATAAGAGATTACTGAAACACTGTGTGTTTCGGTAATGTTGATGCCACATTTGAATTGCTGTGCTTTCTCTGAAGTTAAATTAGTCTTGCATTTAGGTTGGTGCAGCATGATAGAGATGAATTTCAAAGATGCGTTTGAATCCTTTGAAAGGCTTAAAAATGAATCCAGGTGGTCTCAGTGCTACTATGCTTATTTAACAGCAGGTGAGTATATTCCATGTGTTGGATAAGTGATAAATCAGTGATGTGATAAGGTTTTGGCACTGTTTTGCTTTGGGAAACTTAGTAGTACGCATAATGCCTTCCACAGTGCCTGCTGCTTATGCAGCTTTATGCCAGACTTGACTTACATAATTTTGTTTGTTTATATAATGTACACTTGCATGCGCACACATGTACGTGCGTGTGTGTATGCACATGCTCGCGCTCTTTCCCCCTCCATGCCCCCCTCCATCTAGATTTAAATATACAATAATGATCGTCAATGTAGTGACAGATCATATAACAGTGTATTGCAAAGATTTATTAAATAAATCCTTAGAGGTTGGGTGGTATTAGTTCCTTTAATGGGTATGAAAAAGTAGTACTGACTTGTTAATGATCACAGAGGGTACCTGGGAAAGTTGGGATTTGCATGTTTGTCAAATCCCCAGTCTAGACCCCTTCTGGAAGTGAGTGTGGTTTTTTCCTGTGACCATATGGTACCTAATCTTAATTTTTACTGTTTCATATCCCAGCAGCGTTAACACATTTTTGTTTCTGTGTTCTTACAGTGTGTCAAGGAGCCACTGGTGATATCAGTGGTGCTCAGAATGTGTTCAAGGAAGTTCAGAAGCTTTTCAAAAGAAAAAACAATCAGATTGAACAATTTTCAGTGAAAAAGGTTTGGTTTAGCCTAGGCTGACTTGTTTCAATACAGTAATTGCGCTTGGTAATTTTGTTGGATTCTTTACCAGTATTTACTTTTGAAGGATGTATCTGTTTTCTGCTGTATTGATCTGTAGAATTAGTGGGAAGGATTCAGGTGGAAAAACAATAGTGTCATGTATTTTAAGGACCTAGCAAAGGAAATGTGAATTAGCTATTCACTTTACAACTAAAGTAATTATTAAAGATAAAAATACATGGTACTGTAGTTGCTTTGGTAATTTTCCATCTAGCTTTGCCTTTCTTACTCCTTTTTATCTTGTTTGTCAAAGCCTTAGTTCTTTTTGAAAGCTAGGAGTTGTCTAGGAAATATCTCCTGGCTGATGATCTTGCAGATGTTACTGTTTCAGCATCCAGTCAGTGTGTACTTGGGATTGTGAAATACAATAAAACAAATCAGGCTGCATCCAAGGAAGCTTTAGTTTTGGTCAATATGTTAGCCCTTAAATTAATTGAAAGACTTTTGCTTTTTAGTCTTAAGGTCTTTAAGCTAAGTTACCACCGACTTTATTTTCATAAAATTGTTGGATGCTTTCATGAAACAGTTAGAATTACTGTTTGTGATATATTGTTTGTGAATATTATGTTCCCTGTAAAAGGACAGATGACAGATCTCCCTTCCCTCTTTCTCCCCACTTTGCAGGCAGATAGATTTAGAAAACAAATGCCGACCAAAGAGCTCTGTGTCCTGGCATCCATTGAAGTATTGTATTTATGGAAAGCCCTTCCAAACTGTTCCCTCTCGAACTTACAGCACATGAGCCAAGGTATAATATGGTTCCTTGATTTATTTCTTTACTTTTTTTAAATGAGGTGTATAATGTTATTCTGTTGTGTGGAGTAGCTGATTGTTGTAGCATGAAAATTTAAACCTGTGTGCATGTGTCATAGCAAAACAGTTTGAGTAACAAAAGAATAATGACCCATTAAAATTCAGCTTAATGCTTCATTTTGACCATTTTTGTAGGTTTTGGGAGAAGTTTTAACTGCCTGCTGCATATAGTTGTTTTTTAATCAGTTGCATTTGCCCATTGTTTAAAATGAAACAATAGCATGGTAGTTATTGTTCAAAGTCACTAAGTAAAATTTAACTCATGTAAACCTATCTACAAAATAAAAAAATAAAACTCCCAGTTCGTTTCTGCATATCAGTTTTCTTCTAAGAGGAAATATGTAACTTGTGAGGTCATCTATGACATGATAAGGGTTCTGTTTATCTTGGCTGCTGGGACCATCTTAGTGGTGAAAGGAGCATTTTATGGTTGCCTCTTTCTTAGTCTCCAGATGTTTCTGGATGTCTGTCACATGAAGCTTATGGTAGCAGTGTTTATCTTGAAGTTTTCAGTACTCCTCCCTCCACCCAGCGATCAGTCTTGTTTGCATTCTGCAAACAGTTTCAAGTTAGTACCTGCTCATTTAGAAAATAAAACAAAAAATGTCTGCCACCAAGACACTTCCTTTTTTCTGTAATTGTGAAATTTTGGGGTTTGTACACAGTTGTTATGTTATGTTAAGCTAGAAAACTACCAGTCTTTAAGTTGAGAGTCAGGACTAGTTGTGGGGTTTTGTTCTGGTTTTAATTTAAGATAATTTGTCCATTTAAATTGTGTGATGGCAGCGGATTACATTCAGATCCGTAGTCCCAAAGATAGCGGTGAAGGCTTTAAAATTAGATTTACTTATGTAAAAATAAACTTCAGGATTTTTTTTGTCTGTCATTTGCCTTCAGAACAACCAGCTTTAGAGGTTGTAAAGAGTATGTACTTCTCTCCCACACACTCAGAAGCAATGTAGATCTTTCTTGTGTAAGGTTCTAGCCAGTGGTTCATAATTTAATGTGAAATAGCAGTATAGATTAAAATTCAGAGATATGCTTCTTCTAAGTATGACACTGACAGATGTGTCTGCATCAGTGGTCCCTGGTTGAAGATTTTCTGCACAATGAGAGCGCTGTTGCCCTGGCTTATGTGTATCTCAAGAATTATGAGATGATAAGGGATTTTTTTTTATTTTTTGTTTGTTTGTTTGTTTGCTTCCTCTCCTCTTGAACAATTGGAGTGTAATTTGCTGGGATGAGTTTCCAGGCTTTTTCTCAGGGCTAGAAGTTGACTTAAAAATAAAGGAATTAATTTGTATCCACATGTATCTCTAAGTAAAACGCCAAGTTGAGACTTGCAGTACAAGCGAGAGTTGACAGCCTTGTGTATGGTGTGATGTCCAAATACTTTATGCAGCCAACTCTTAGTTATTCATAGGTGGCTTATTTGGGTTATGGGTTAACTGTGTTGTGAATGCAGAGCTAGTTAAGATTTGGCAGGGTTTATGAGATGAGGCAGAATGTGAAGTTAAAGGAGCTCTACTGCTCCGGGCACAGCAGTTCAGCTCCTTCTGAAGGGGTGAAAAGCCCTGCGGGCCTCCCGGTATACTCCAGCCTTTCTGGAGGCAATGGTGGAGGCAAGTGCACATGGCTCCTCATGGAACTAGCCTTGATTTAACAGAGCTGACACTAATAAGCTTGATCAAAACGGAGCCTGATTCATCTAGAAATGGTTATGTGCATCATGATTCGGTTCTTTCTGGAAACAGAGCACTACTCAGCTGAGGCACAGTCTGTCCCTGGATTGTGGACCAGCTAAGGTCTGGCAAATAAGCCTTATCCTCTCATCAGCACTGAGAATTGTGATGCCAAAATACCCTAGACTGGGTTTTTAAGTCCAGTACAGATTTTTGTGTGTCTGTCACTTGGCTCCAGTTCAGAACAAATCAGCTTTGTCTGAACTGCTTGCCCCGTTCTCCTTGTAACTTGGGCTATGTATTTTTCTTTCAATATCTGGGACAACCCAGTTTCCCACAACACCAGAAAGAGATGATTGTTTCTTAACTTTACCTTTTAGTGGATATTTCAAAGACCAGTAGAGAAATGGGTTCTTCTCTTCTTGTGAGAAGAACACACCAACTGCCTTTGACTTCAGCCCATTCATTCCTGTTAGGAATTGTTCTCATGAGTGACAGATTGCTTGATGAGGTTCATACAAAATGGGTTGTACTCAAAAGAAACCCAATTACTTTGATTTATATTAATGTTACTAGCATCTTCTTTTTCTGGTTAAATTTAATCATCAGACTAAAAGTCACCATAGACCACAATTCTTGTCTGAGGAAGGATTTCAATCCATCTTGTTTGTTTACTGGAATCTTTTCATTAAGCTTGTCAGGATGTTGATGATTCATCGGCTGTTGGTTTGAGGAATTTGCTTCTTGGTGCCATACACAAATGCTTAGGAAATTCTGAAGATGCTGTTCAGGTAAGTTGTTAAATGATAATTTACACCATTAATTCTATTTTATGAGCTCTTCTGTTAAACAGTGAATGTTGTTGAGTAAGAGTGTTAAGCAAGCCATTAGTTGTCAGTGCTGTTGATCATACTGTTTTGTGAATTCCAACAGAGTATGTCAGGTTTTTTCAAATCTTCTGTTTAGCATGTTTTCATTATATTCTGTGTTGTAAAAGTAATTGGCTATGTTGAATGAACGTGGTAGCTAAAGTGGCTTGTAGGAGCAAGAGTTAAGAGGAAGCTGGGAAGAATGGGAAAAGTTCTTGGCTCTGCTGAATTTACTTTGTCCAACAAAGAAAATTCTTGGAGATTGATCTTTCAAAAGCATGGGTTTGCTGCTTCTCCTCCAGACCTATTAGACACTGAGAGGTTTGATTATTAGCACATACCAAAGCATAATTTTGCCACTGCTTCAGGTTTTGATCTGTATGCACAACTTTTTTTTTTTTTTCCTCAGCTGATGCTGGCGTTAAATTTTTTTTTTTTTTTTTTTTGCTTCTCTCAAGCATATCTTAAATAATCTGGGTACTTCTCTGATGTTAAAGTTCCTTGTTAGATCTAGTATTTTTTCAATATGAAGTTGTAAAACTCTTGAAACAGTCAATGTATTGATAATACTGTGTAAAAATCCAAACAAATAGTTTCACCTTGGTACAGCAGTGTCAGTGAAAACCTCTGGGTCCTTGCTTGAAGAATCTCTACCATTGGAAATTTTTAATGTATTCTCATTTTAGCTTTAGGCTAATTTCTAGTGCTTAAAATTGAATGGTATTTATGGATTTTTTTTTAAGTATCAAACAGTCAATTTTAATGTATTACTTCAATCTTTTTTTTTCTTTCTTTAATTTTTATAGTTCTTTCAGCGAGCTGCTAGAGATGAACTGTGCCGTCAAAACAACTTATACGTCCAGCCATATGCTTGCTATGAACTTGGCTGTCTTCTGTTAGACAATCCAGAGGTAACAGTGTAACCTAGTTTTAAACTCTTAAAATTAGGGTGGGGAGTCAACATACCATTATACAAACAATGAAACAAAGTTTATAGGTGATAATGTATGTTAAGTTTTGAAAACCTGTTTTATACCTACCATGAAGAAACTTACTGCTTTTTGGGTTTTGGCAAACCAAGAAATGCAATGCGTTCTAGGTAACAGTGTCTTAATTTTTCAATATCAAGATCTATAAGGACATTCTGAGGACCTTAGTTATCTGTTGATAACACTGCAATGACTTGCTTTGTTGTNATAAAAATATAAATATATATATGTACACTGGGATATGGAAATACTTCCATCACCCCTCAAGATGCAAAGACCTCTCTACCCCTTCACTTGCCTTAGCGTTCCTGCTGCTGGTGGCAGCAGAGGCCTGGCAAGAATGCCTTGGGTAGGGAGGGATTTGTTGTCTGCAGGTGGCATTTAGTGTGGTGAGTGCCTAGGATCCTTTTCTTACGTATTTAATTTCCTGTTGGATGCTGTTCAGGTTCAAAGATTACCTGTAGTTATAGTCTCCAAATAGAATTTGGTGCCTTCCTAAAATAGGTACATGTNTATACAAACAATGAAACAAAGTTTATAGGTGATAATGTATGTTAAGTTTTGAAAACCTGTTTTATACCTACCATGAAGAAACTTACTGCTTTTTGGGTTTTGGCAAACCAAGAAATGCAATGCGTTCTAGGTAACAGTGTCTTAATTTTTCAATATCAAGATCTATAAGGACATTCTGAGGACCTTAGTTATCTGTTGATAACACTGCAATGACTTGCTTTGTTGTTACCGGGTTTTATTTTTACATAAAAAACAGAGCCTGAGGCTCTCTGGGGTTCTTCAGGGCAGCTGTTACATTCCTGACTGTTAGTGGTGTCTTTCTCTAGCAGTAAAATGAACATGTCTGCAAATCTACAGCAAGCAGTAAAGCAAGAATTCTGATGAGCGTAGCACTACATTGTTTTGATTATTACTTAGTACTTTACCCCAAAAAGCACCACAAAGACTTCAGTTTTCACCTCTCTGATCANTGGTGAGTGCCTAGGATCCTTTTCTTACGTATTTAATTTCCTGTTGGATGCTGTTCAGGTTCAAAGATTACCTGTAGTTATAGTCTCCAAATAGAATTTGGTGCCTTCCTAAAATAGGTACATGTTTTTGGGATCAAACTTATATTTGGAACAATATGGTATTTGTCAAAAGTCTTTTTACTATTTATCCGCAGTCCTAGGACGGATATCTTCCTAATCTCGCACACCGGTGCACCTTGGAAACCTAGCTGGACTGAGGGCACACATACCATCGTACTATTTCATTGCAGGGGATGTATAAGTAAAGCGATTTCAGTCATTTAAATTCCATTGAAGCTGTTTGCGTTGGCATTTTGGCTTTCACCCTGAGTAGTGAGGTTTTTGTTGTTCAGGATGAAGAGGAAAATAATCTACCTGGCTTTCAGACTGTCCAAATGGCTTGGATGATGATACATTTGATCGTTCAGGTCTTTGCACATACTCTGCCTCCTAGGGAGCCCAGAGAATCTTAAACTAGGGCAACTTCTGTGCCACTTTTGGTGCCGTTTCCCTCCTCAAACATGTAACACCACTCCTTGGAGTTTGTGCTGCTTTATGTAGTACTTCCTGAATCCTATTGCGAGTTAGGGGAAGCAGTTACAGGGTAATGACTTGAACCCCCGCATCATTGTATGTAGTGTATAAAGTAGTTGGGCTGATAGTATCTCATATTCTTAAGATTCTGTTTTCAGTTGTTTTTAATCTTGTCAGGTTTAACCATCTAAGCTGAACCTTCCCCTTAAAGAGGGAAGGAAAAGAAAATCTTTCAATAAAAATGATTATCATGACAAAGGACAAAACTAGAGAAAATGCTTTTAAAAATAATAGTTCTTTTTTGAAAACCCTGCTGCCTTACAACTTAGAACTGGGCCTTGAAGCCTGGTAGGGATCTCTGAGTCCAGTATGTTCCTGCTGCCTTTTTTTCCATGTTAATATCTAAATTGTCAAGTGTCTTTTAAAAAAAAAAAAAAAAAAAAAAAAAAGTGTGGTGGGTAGTGAAGTTATCTGAAGATTTTGAGAATGTGGGAGCATTCCTCCCTTCCTCCCTACTTTACGTGTAGTATGTGCACACAATAACCAAATGTGCTTCGTGTTGGGTGCTAGAGGACTGAACAAGCCTCGGCTTGTAGCTGTACTGAGAAGCTATGGTAGCACTTAGTACGTGAAGGCCACGCAGGAAACTCCCTCTCGTGGCACTCAGACAATGAGGAGGTAAATGATGCTTGACTTGAATAAAGTGGGATGGGGTGGGGAAAAGCAAGAGCTAGAATTACGGGCGAGTGGATGCTGTTTACAGAAAATTCCATTTACTAGCTGAGGTGTCATGCGAGAGCTCTATAATGATTAAGAAAGAGAAGGGAATAGGATTTTATAAATCAAGTTTAGCTGAGAGGCTGAGTGTATTAAAGACTTGAGCAACAGATATAGATATGAATATGGACGTTAGTGTAAAAAGCATGCTATTATTAAACTTTACTTTAAAATTACTCATAACTACATGTTTGATTTATCATGTCATCTGAATCATCTTTGTTCTTTTAAACTTAGTTCTAATCAAGTTCTTTAAGGTTTTAATATGGTTACGTCAAGAAGTTTACAGATTTTTTTGTAGACGTTTTAGACAATGTAATTTAACCAATATAAATACATACATTCTTATTCATATATTTGAATAAGAAAACTTTTTTTCTGTCTACTTATCAGGCAGTTGATTATTTATTTGCAAGGCTTCAAATAAAAATGTACTGTATGATCAGAAATAAAACATGAGCTTTTCAGTAGTAAATATTAATCTGCAAATAAGTGTATTTTTCCTTAAGAGTTTAGAATTGAGATTTCTGAAACAACTTTTAATGCTTAAAATCCAGTAACTTTTTTTGTAAATAAATGGCTTAAACTTTGGCTAAGAAACAAAAATTACTCTATTGATCAATTAGTCATTTATCTGTAGCCTCATTTGTTTCGCTGCGCATTGTAGTAGCTCACCATCATCAGTAGCAACTTGCATTTAAAGCTGTAATTTCTCCTTTTCTGTAGAAGACTAGAAATACGTAGTACTGCATTTCTTGGGTGCCTCATTTGTATTTCTGGTTTCCTAATTTGAGAGGGTTTTGTCTGCTTGGTACCTTGTTTTCAAGATAGACATGCTATTTTGGACTGACATATACCTAAGATATTTTCTGTAACATTTGCAGTGCATTTCTAATGCAATGTTTGTCTTTTTGTAGACTGTGCCAAGAGGCAAAACCTTACTTCTCCAAGCTAAGGTAAAAACTAAGACACACTCAAATTTATGTTTCTGAGATGAGGGCACTGGAGAGGTTGTAGTTTTGGGTGTTTGGGGCAGAGGGGGTGGATGTTAAACGTCAGTGTCCCTTACCTATAATCTACAACATTATCATGTAGATATACATTAATGTATATGATACACATTTATGTGTGTTACATAGATATGTATTTCTAGGTCAGTCATAGCACAGAGCCCACGTTAGCGACCTCTCCTGGAGTGTTAGAACCTTGCCAAGTTTTTCAGCTAAAATTTGGCTACAGAAAGTTTGAAAATGACAATTCTCCATTTATCTGTTCCAACTGGTTTCTGCCTTGGGCGTGATGGGATAGTCTAGAGCTTTTGGACTTGCAGAAATTCCTAGGTGCTGTTCCAACTACATGGGATCCAAACAGCATGCTGGAAATGGAAGCTTTCTGCTCTCTTCACCAACTTGGAATTTCTGTAATAATTCTGTTACTTTGGGTAATGCGGGGGTATTGCAACATGCAATCTCCAGTTCACCTCTTTTCTTTGGTCTGTTTTGTAACATGACTTCTTAAGCATTAGTAGTAAAATTATCTTCATATAATAAAGCGAAGGAGGCTAATAGTAATATGCCTTTTTTTTTTTTCCCCCCTTCCTCCCCGCCCCCCAGGAGGAATTTACTGGCTATGACTTTGAGAACAGATTGCACGTCCGCATACACGCAGCCTTAGCCTCTCTAAGGGAAGTAGTTCCACAGTGACGGACAGGAAGTCTTGTTATCCTTTCCCACAGTTTCTGCACTTTAAGATGAAGCAGAAGAAAAAGCTGTTGGGAAGACCAGCTTTTCTTCTGAAAACCGCTTGTGCCAGAGATACTTTCCTACTATGGTCAGAGTTGGTATGGCTTAGTAAAACATTACAATTTTAAGTAAAAGTAAATCAACCAGGAAGAAGGTTAAGTGACCTTGTGTTTTTAACTCTTCAGTTTTTATTTTGTTTAAACCAAGTTGAACACAATTGCTTGTAACTCTGTGGGTGAGCCTAAATAAGCACACATGATTTACTTCAACAGTATTGGCAAGCGTGATTTTTACCTTTTAAAATAGATCTAGATCTAAAATATGCCAAGGGGAGCACTTCTGTGTTGACTAAAATAATACAATAAAAGTAATTTGTGTAAGTGTTGAAGTTGGGAATGGTCAGAACACTTTTTTTTTTTTTCTTTAAGCATTAGCCAGTACACTGGAGGAGGAAAACTGTTCAGCCACAAAAAGCAGATCTTACTAAATTTTAGTGGCTTATGTCAGTGACTTCATGATGACTAATGTGTGAATTTTAAACCTCATATCCCCTTGCATTCTTCATTCCTTCCCTCCCAACCCAGCTCATACTTGTGATATATATTATGTCAATATTTAGGATCTCTGCTTCTGGTACATTCCAGCCAAATACTTCATTTGTTTGACATGCAATTACAATGTGGGCAGTTCTCATTTCTGCTCTTAATATTCTGAATATTACGTTAAAATACATAGGCCAGATACAGTAATTTTACATATTTTTCATTCAAGCTGCTGAACCTTTATAGTGGTGACCTTTAAAGGTATTTAAAAAACCAACCAAACAAAACACAAAACCAAAGATCTGCTTTGGTAGTTATACCAATATCCTAAGTCTCCATATGGTATTCCAAACCTGTGGTGTTAAGATGTTGAAATACCTCGGAGAGGTTAAAACTTTTATCATGACCATATAATTTTTAATACTTGGCCATCTGTGTGCTCATCTGTAGCTTTTTTTACTTTTGTCTGTAACATGTAGTATCTCCTTATGTTTTATATTCAGTTAATATCATATTCTAGGAAGGTAAATATTTTTTTTAAAGAAGCTTATGAATGGAAATCTGACCAGAAGTTAGTTGAATTATGAGTATGAATTATTATTACTTTGCAAAGCTAGGAAAACTGAATATCCTTGGAAATAGTTATCCAAAAGCCTTATCTTTGCTTTGGTCAGGTTGCCTTAAACAATTCCTTAGCTTAAATTTTTTTTTTTCTTACCTTTTTGTAGAATATGTTGCCAAAGTTTTAGACCTTGCCCACACCTAACCTTCATTGATTTGCTTTTGAGGTTGCATCTAAAGCAAGACTGACATGGAGGAGAAAAGTAATATCCTATTTGGTAGGCCAAATGAAACGGTTGAGACACTTTTATTTCTCTCTAGAAATACACAGTTCCTGCTATGAAAGGCATTCCTAGAGCAGTTAAACACTTCTGTTGCAGTTCCTGGAGGAGAGACTCTTAGCTCTTAAAAAAGCAGTTTTATTTTTCTATAATCTAGGTGTGTCACAGATAGTACACTGGGGGTTTTTTATTCAACTTTGACAGTAATATTGAGTCACAAATGAGTGTTCAACCTTATTTGGTCAATCCAAGTAAGTATTGACTAGAAAAGAATATATTGTATATATAGTGACTACTTAAAATTCAAATAATGATTTTTTAAAAATGGGCTTTAATGTACTTGAAATCTTATTTTGTCCTATCTGACTTTTAATGTTTTGCAGTGAGAGAGACAGTCCATTCTGGGTAAATAGCTAGAAACGGTAGAGTTACTGACAAAATTCCTTTTACATACACTGCTTAAATATAATGTGAGACTAGGCTGTTCAGGACACAAAGCACCCGCATGCGATTTGTGTTGGGATATCTAGGGTCTACGTACTTGGAGGTAGCTAGCAAATTGTAGTAAATTTACTAAAAGGCCTGTTGTTCTCACCAGGCCAGGAGTGGGTATGGAAAGACACTATATATTCATATAACAGTTTAACTGTGCAAATTGCAGCTTTTCTGTGGATTTAGCGAATTGTTACTGAAATAGAACTATGTTTCCGTATTAATTTTTTTTTTTCCTCCCCTCGTGGGAGAATCTCCTACATCGTAAATGTCAAAATTATTTTTTATGTTAGATTGTGCCTGTGATGAGAAAAATTTCAACTGTATTTTGTGTAAACTGGTAAGTTTTTATACTTTGGAACTCGGAGGCATGGTCTAATAGCAATAATGGAATATGCATCTTGCTAGTTAATATGTTAAGACTATCATTACTGGGTCAGGTATTTTTGTTGATGTTGATGCAGTTTTTATCTCAATATGACTCATTTCAAACAAATAACTAGAATTTTTAGATGTCACAAAGTGGCATATTTATTGTGATGTACTGTAAATGTTGTTAATTTACAGAACTTGCACTTTTATATTTCTGAGTAAAATTAAAAGAAACGTGGACATGAGTTTTGTTCCCTTGCTCCTCTAATTTGTCGTTTAATTGGTGGCCTCCCGAACAAGATCGTATCAAGTATTGGGAAAACTTCTGGGATGTTAAGTGACTCTGTAACAAAGTTTTCTAGTCAGCAATTACCTCAGCCTTTGTTCTTCCAGTATAATTATAGTCTCCTGGCTTAGAAAGTGAGTCACATCTGTCATGTTGAGATCAACCGTAGAGTGAACACGGTTTAAGGTGCATTTTTAAGACATCAAATTTACTTGTTCTTCATTAAAGAAAAAGAACCACACACAATTGTATTTGTTGTATTCCTACATCTTTGAAAAATGCTTCTAACTTACTCTAAAGCAAGCACTTTAATTTCTTCTCTTTCTGACTTTGAATGCTTGTTTCATATTCTAGGTATGCTTTATTCTTAAATAAAATTCCCCAAATGTTGTATTGAATTGCTTTTTCAATTTACAACAGTCTGATTGTCTGTCCAACAATTGATCATACTCATGTTTAAAAATCGCTCTGTAACTGAAGTTTGAACAGGAGCCAAGTGTTATGTTGGTGTAGGGCTATACATGGTGTTGCAAGGGTGCTAATTGAACCTATCAGTGGAGTGAAAGCAGGGTAGCCTATAAAGGACGCTCCCAATTCCCTTTCCAGTCATCATTACAAAATACTAACAGCAGTAGCAATCACTTTCATGAAAAATTATGCAGTCTTAAACAAGTATTACTAAAGCTAACGTTCAGATGTAAATTTATACTTTGCTGTCTTTTAAGGCAATTGGGCAGCCAGTGGCATCTGAGCAGCACATCTGTCCTTGGCTCAGCAGAGGCTCTGCAGGCAGCCTAGAGCATATGTGGTAGACACCACTGGACTTTAGGAGTAAGAAGTACAGGTATATTGCCTCTGATCCTTCATCCTGAAGAAACTGTATGACAGATTATTTCATATAAATTAGGATTTTAGAAAAGAAGGCAGGACAGGGAGTTGTTTCTCTGCTAATGACAGTTTTGAGTAGACGCTTATACAATATTGTCGTGCATTCTAATGTTTTGAGTGAGCTAGAAAATACTGCTTCAAAAACTGCTTTTGTCTGGAAAAGTTAACTTACAGAGATGGAAATACACAGGTAAAGTTCCAGTTCTGGTTCATTTTCACCAAAGAAAATTGAAATACGGTACTCTATACAGAGATTCAGAAAGCATGGGAACCTGCTGTTTTTACACTGAATTATCTGTATCTATATATGGTACTCTAGCAAATTCTTGTCTGAAATTAGCCAGTGTACAAGATGCACTGGAAAAAAGATTGAGTTGTTTTATAAAAGGCTTAACTTTGTCACAATGTTGCAAATATGTATTCTCCCTAAACTTTGAAACTTGTTCAATTGATTGGTTACAAATTGTGCCATTATTAGTAGATGGCAAAAAGTGATTTCCCCACCCCCAACACATGTACACTCAAGGTTGTTTCCCATTATTGAATTACACTTAAATATCATACTGTTTAGTATCCCTTCCATATTTGTAGGGTTTTTTTGTTGCTGGCATTGCATATCCCTGGAGTGGTTACAGAAAGGACCCCATACCAGCAAACGAGGTGCAGAAGGTCAGTGTGGTGAACTGCTGTGGAAGAACAGCACCTGAAAGGATCCAGTCCCTCTACTCTTCTAAACCTAGAGGTCTCTAGCTTTGGTTTCCAGATGCTGCATCTCATTGTATTTTCTTTTGCTGTATTGGATGCTGTGTTCTTTGCCATGTCTCAGTGTAGGCATTATAATGTTCAGGTCACCTCTTATTGTTCTTTTGCATGAGCAAAATATAAATGAGATGGAAAGTAAGTCAACTTGAGGAAGGCTTTCTAGAGTTAAATACTGAACTATTTCTATTTTTCACCATATTTTTTGAATGTAAATTCAGACTCCAAAACTGGACCCAGCATAGGTTACCAGGGTAGATGCATGTTACAGTTATGTATTGCCTTCCTGCTTCTGCTCAGAACCTTTTTGCTTAATTACCCAAGATTTTCATGACCTATTTAGCTGCTGTGTTTCAGCTGTGGGGAGTTCATGTTCAGTTGTCTTACCCCTGTTTTTTCATTGCTGCTTTTTCAAAAATGCTGTTTATCTTTTGATGTGACTTCTTCCAAGATGGTGTTCCAATATTTAATTTGATCGAGTAATCTGTTGAGCTGGCTGGTCCTCAGTGGTTTTTCAGTCATTTTTTGGCAAGCTGTGCTTACCTATAGGGGATGCCCAGAAAGGCTCCCAGGTGAAGAGGTTAAGAGGAAAAAAAGCATGTTTGAGTTGAATATTTGAGAGGGGAAGGGAGGGAAGGAGAGATTGTCAGACTTTGCTAAGCAAAACCATTTACATAACTTGTAAATTTGCTTCTTTTTTTAAAAAAGTTATCTTCTGATCTGTATTCATTGAGGATGGTTTCAAACTAACTGCATGACTGCCTTTGTACACAGGTATCTTTAACGCTTTTATGAAGTCCTGTTGCTTCTGTATGTTCTCAATACAGAAATCTAGACTTCAGATTACTATCTTGGCTTCAGAAATGATACATTTTCTAGTCCTCATATATATTCTTGAAGTATGTCTTATTCTTTCTATAGGAAAGCTATTGTTCCTGATTTCATAAGTCATAGCATATTCTTATTTAACTTTTTTAGTAGCGTGGTCTGTATTGTCACTCTCCAGGGCTGATGAGGTATTGTGAGAAGTTTTTTTTAAATGAGAAATTACTTTCTAAGGATTCCTTTACGGAAGAAGCACTTTGTGGTGAGTTTACCATTAACGTACTTTCCAGTAAACTAACTTGAAAGTGATATAATATTCTGTTAATTTCGAATGAACTATTATGAATATAATGTCACTTACCTTAATAAAGGAAGCTATTGTAGATAGTCTAAATGCTTTAGCAGCAGTGACACTTGAGTCTTAAATCTTCAGTGCTGCTGGGATTCCCCTCAGGTTTTTGTAGATGCAAACATCCAGGAATGCAAGAGCAGGTAGGTAGATGATGGTTTTCCAACTTTGATGAAGACTGATCTGTAGCATTGTTGGTGGATAAAAGTTTTTATCCTGCAGCAGACTCCTGATCATGGCTTCCCCCATGATCTTCCTGCCTTCATGATCCTCAGAAACCCAGTTAGTGGTAACCTTGAAAATATGGTACTGTATAGTTACTTTTTTTGTGCTTGTTTTACTGGAACAGAAAATGATCTTGTATGTATCCACTGAAAACACGTACTGGAAAGGAAATGCTGCCCCTGGGGCTGTTGAGGTTTGTTTCAAGTTTTGCCCTTGCAATCATAAGGTTCTGCAGTATGAACGGAGCTGTATTAAGGAATAACCTGGTTCCTCTTTGGGTGTTGCTGCAGTGGCTGAAGAGCTTGCAGTCCCCAGCTGTTTGCTCTGAGCTCCTGCCAGAGGTCACCACAGGACATCGCTTCTCAGGTGCTATATTTTGCAGTCTGTTAGGTCAGTTTAAATCCCTTGAGTGTTGTATCTCGCCTATCTTAAAAGGCCAGGCTGTGAACCAGGGGATGGGTCTGTGCACCTACCTGCTGTACCATGGCTGGCATAGGGGTGGGAGGGATGTGGCTGTAGCCTTTCTGCTTTCCACAGGTTGCAGTGTTGGATCGTGTGAAGTTGTCATAACCTGAGACTGAGCACAAAGTTACACTCTTGCTGTGTGGGGAAGAAACGTCTCTGGTTCGGCTGCCTGTTGCTGGTAAGGAAAAATGATGCTTTGGGAAAGGCAAAACAATTCCTCAGAGGGGTTCTGCTTGTGCTGTGGGTTCAGCTGGTTACATGCTTGAAGGCAAGTTAGCAGCAGAAAGCAGGAAGGGGTTTCACGGTAGCATGGGAAGGAAGAAGAGGCAGAGGCTCACAGGGCGTGAGCGCTGTGGGCGCTCGCTTCCCCCATGCCACGTGGTGGGCAGCACCCATAGGTGCTTGGCCTCACCCTTGCAGCCCTTACGCCGCTTGTCCTGAGTGGCGGCAGCGACACCACCACACTTTGGTCTTAAATTATATTATTAAAAGGGCTATAGAGTTGTGCTCAAACGGTTGTGTCCATTAAATGTACCAGTTCTTGTGCAACAATGAGAATCAAGGTGTTTATTGCAGGAAGAAAGCCCTTGCTGATGAGCTGCGGCGTCACCTGGCCGTGGAGTGCTCTGGCTGCCCGACTGTAAACTTTAATTGTGTATTTTGCCTGCAGCTCCTTTTTTTTTTTTTTTTTTTTTAAATCCTTGTTGACCAACAAACAGTCATGCTGCAGAGCCAGAGTGCAGCCACTGACGGCTGCAAACCTCAGCACCACCATGCTGTGCTGATGATGCATGAGCACTGTGATGTCACACCCTCCTGGCTGGGTGTGGTGGCCCTCGTCGGGGGGTGCCGGGCGGGAGGCTGGGACCAGGAGAGGGCAAGTGCTGGAGGGGATGGAGGAGGAGGAGAGGGGTGAAAGAAGTGTCCTGTAAACTCTTTGCTTGACACGAATGGCTTTTGTGGCTCATCGCGGGGGGGGTCCTTTGGTGGATTTTATCTTTAAAAAGGGGAATTTATGGCACGGGTTTGAATTCACATCGTTGCTCCCTAGTTGGCTGGCCCGCCCTGACGGTGCCTTCTGCCTAAAGGTGCAGAGGGGGAGTAAAGGATTTGGTCACTGCAAATGGTAAATATCCCCTTTAAGTTAAAGAAATGTTTGGGAAGGGGTGGAGGAGGAGGGTTATTGATGGCATGGCAAGAGATGAGCAGCTGGGATCACGCCGTTGGTGTTAGACACTTCACATTGGGGTGGGGTAGACGCTCAACTGATGGGTTCTGTTTGTACAGATGAGAAACTGTAAGCTGACTTGAGTGGGCGAAGATGCAGTCTTCAAAGTTCAGGCTGGTTGTTCCACATGGCCTCAAGACACTGCTTGAGGGGGTGAGCCTGGCTGTCATGGAAAACAAGCCGGATGACATTGCTGAGTTTTTCGCACTCTATTTCCAAGAGCTTGTCACATTTCGAAAAGGTTTGTTCCTACCAGTGCTTCATCTGAAGAGCTGAGCTATTTGAGAGTGCTGTCCTGCTCCAGCTTAATTTCTGCTTCTGTTTTCAGGGAATCCAAATCTGGATATAACAGAACTGGTTGAAAAGTTTGAGTTCGTTAGGGGTAAGATAGTTGCTGTTTGTTCTTTTAAGATATTTTGAGACAATGTTCCAACCTGAATGGATGCAAGTAGTTTTCACTTATCATGGGCTGCATCCCGTCCATATCTAGTCATATGAAAGAGGCACATAGGCTCTGAGCTATTGAAGAGGCAGGCACCTTCAGAAAGCGCTTGCTTCTGTTTAATGTGGGAAGAACTAGTCCCTTGGGATGCTGTACTTTCTCCTTGAGCATAGGTGAGAGCCTGGATGCTTTTGGTCATTTTAATTTTAAGATATTGCAGTGCGATTTGTCACTCCCTAAGCAGATAGCAACTTTACCCTTATCTATTTTTTGCAAATAAATATTGTATGTCTTTGTTTATAAAAAGAGGATTTAATTTTGTGGGACGCTGATTCCTTTGGGAAGTGCTGGGAGCTTTTATCTGCTCCCTGAGTTTGGCTGTAAGGGCTGGAATCTGTGGTGCCACATGAAGGTTGTGTGGGAGCAGTGATATGGGTGCATTGTCTAGCCCATAGCCTGTTTGTATCTGCCCCGCTGGTTTGGGTCTCCGTTGTCTGGTTACCCTAAGTGTCAGCAGCTTCAAATATCCCTCTTATTCCAAAAGGCCACCTAAGCTGGGTTCCAAGTAACCCTGGAACCAGACAGCACTTGAGACAGCCTTGATCTATAGATTGAGCGCTATACGCTAAGGTGATTATAGCAACGAAGAGGAGCCCCAGCTGTGAACAGAAAGTGCTACTATCTTATTCCTAGCTTAGGATCTCCTCTAAAAAAGCTAACCACCACTGATTTCAGCACCTGAAGCAGTTTTCTTCTTGTAAAAATGCCTAGTGGATATTGCAGTGTGACTTAAAGTATCACTTAAGGTTGAATTTTGGTGCATTTGCAAATGTTGCATTAATGATGTCACTCAGCAATTTTTCACAGAATCATAGAATCTCCTGAGTTGGAAGGGACCCACAAGGATCATCGAGTCCAACTCCTGACCCTGTATAGGGCAATCTCAAAATTCACACTATGTGTGCATAATCATGGAATCATAGCGTGGTTTGGGTTGGAAGGGACCTTTAAAAGTCATCTAGTCCAACCCCCCTGCCATATGCAGGGACATCTTTCACTAGATCAGGTTGCTCAGAGCCCCGTCCAACCTGACCTTGAACGCTTCCAGGGATGGGGCATCCACAACTTCTCTGGGCAACCTCCTCCAGTGTCTCGCCACCCTCACTGTAAGAAAATTCCTGATAACTAATCTCAATCTACCCTCTTCCAGTTTAAAACTGTTGCCCTGTGCCCTGTCAATGCAGGCCTTGGTAAAAAGTCTCTCTCCATCTTTCTTATAAGCCCCCTTTAGGTACTGAAAGGCCGCAATCAGGTCTCCCTGGAGCCTTCTCTTCTCCAGGCTGAACAACCCCAACTCTCTCAGCCTGTCTTCATAGGAGAGGTGTTCCGTCCCTCTGATCATTTTTGTGGCCCTCCTCTGGACCCACTCCAATAGGCCCATCTCTTTCCTGTGCTGAGGGCTCCAGAGCTGGACGCAGTACTCCAGGTGGGGTCTCACCAGAGCAGAGCAGAGGGGCAGAATCACCTCCCTTGACCTGCTGGCCATGCTTTTTTTGATGCAGTCCAGCATATGGTTGGCTTTCTGGGCTGTGAGCACACGTTGCTGGCTCATGTCCAGCTTTTCATCCATCAGTACCTGCAAGTCCTTTTCCGCAAGGCTGCTCTCAATTCTGTCCTCCTCCAGTCTGTATTGGTACTGGGGATTGCCCTGTCCCAGGTGTAGGGCCTTGCATTTGGCCTTGTTAACTTCATGAGGTTTGCATGGGCCCATTCCTCTAGCCTGTCCAGGTTCCACCGGATGGCATCCCTTCCCTCTAGCATATCAACTGCATCACTCAGCTTGGTGTCATCCACAAACTTGCTGAGTGTACACTCAGTCCAACCCTCTGTCATTGATGAACATATTAAATAGTATTGGTGCCAGTATGGACCCTTGAGGGATACCACTTGTTACTGGTTTCCGCTTGGACATTGAGCTGTTCACTGTAACTCTTTGGACATGGCCATCCAGCCAATTCCTTATCCATCAAATAGTCCATCCGTCAAAGCCATCTCTCTCCAATTTGAGAGCCAGAATGTTGTGTGGGACTGTATCCAAGGCCTTACAGAAGTCCAGGTAGGTGGCATCCATAGCTCTTCCTGTGTCCGCTGATGCTGTCCCTCCATCGTAGGCAGCTGCTAGATTAGTCAGGCACGATTTGCCCTTGGTGAAGCCATGTTGGCTGTCTTTAATCACCTCCCTGTCTTCCATGTTTTGGTGTATCTTCCAGGGGCATGGAGGTGAGGCTGACTGTTCGGTAGTTCCCAGAGTCCTCCTTATTACCTTTTTTAAAAATGGGTGCAATATTCCCTTTTTTCCAGTTACTGGGGACTTTTCCTGAGTGCCATGACTTTTCAAATATGGTGGAGAGTGGCTGCATAATGCAGGAATTTTGTCTGAATGCCTGCCAGTGGTTTGCTCATGTGATTGTGAACTGCCCCCTGCATGTTCACCAAGCTCCAAAACAGGTCCCTCTTGCACCTTTTTCCTTCTAGACCACTTAGTCCCTCTCTTTCTGTGTTGTCCATCCCCTACTATATGGTCACATAACTGTGTTATGAAAGGGGATGATCAGAGAGGAATTCCTTAGCAAGGTCGAGCAAGGTTTCCTCTGAAGTGCCAGCACAGGTTTTGGGACCATTTGTGTACCAGTAGGTAGCTAGCTAGTTTGTGTAGCTGCAAGGGAGCCTTTGTTTTTTATGGCATTGCCTGAGACTGACATTGGATTATAAATCGGTCTGTGTTGGCTTGGGATGGCAGTCAGAATAATGTTTCTTCAGAGAGGATTTAGCTCTGATCTCATCCAGTCACGACTTCAGAAAACAGCTCAGCACTGAGCTGTGATGATGTAGTAAAGACTCACCTTCTCTTCTGCTACTGTGCTGGTTTTACATATTGGCCAACACTTGCTAATCATGACAGAAACCAGACCTCTTGGTTTGTTGGGTTTTTTCCCAATGCTGAGGGTTTTATTAACCATGTGATGGAACACTGTTTTGGTCCCATGAGTACTCTCATGTATTCCTTCCCTGATGACTAATCTAGAAGCCATTTTTCACTCTGTATCTAAAATTTGTTCATGGCTTACCCTGCTCTTCATTTGGGTACCTGTCAGTTCAACTAATCAAGATTATTGAGGAAGGTAGAATGTCACCATCTACGCATCTAAAATAACTGGTATGGATCCAAAGAGTTCTGAGGTGTTGCAAAGGAGCCATGGTCTTCTAGTTGGCTTACCTGATGTGCTTAATGTAAAAGGTTTAATCTTTTAACCCGTAAGTGTAGCAGTGTTTGTGGGCAGTAGATAAGAATGTAGCCANCTACAATAAGGTCCCCCTGCAGCCCTCTCTTCTCCAGGCTGAACAACCCCAACTCTCTCAGCCTGTCTTCATAGGAGAGGTGTTCCGTCCCTCTGATCATTTTTGTGGCCCTCCTCTGGACCCACTCCAATAGGCCCATCTCTTTCCTGTGCTGAGGGCTCCAGAGCTGGACGCAGTACTCCAGGTGGGGTCTCACCAGAGCAGAGCAGAGGGGCAGAATCACCTCCCTTGACCTGCTGGCCATGCTTTTTTTGATGCAGTCCAGCATATGGTTGGCTTTCTGGGCTGTGAGCACACGTTGCTGGCTCATGTCCAGCTTTTCATCCATCAGTACCTGCAAGTCCTTTTCCGCAAGGCTGCTCTCAATTCTGTCCTCCTCCAGTCTGTATTGGTACTGGGGATTGCCCTGTCCCAGGTGTAGGGCCTTGCATTTGGCCTTGTTAACTTCATGAGGTTTGCATGGGCCCATTCCTCTAGCCTGTCCAGGTTCCACCGGATGGCATCCCTTCCCTCTAGCATATCAACTGCATCACTCAGCTTGGTGTCATCCACAAACTTGCTGAGTGTACACTCAGTCCAACCCTCTGTCATTGATGAACATATTAAATAGTATTGGTGCCAGTATGGACCCTTGAGGGATACCACTTGTTACTGGTTTCCGCTTGGACATTGAGCTGTTCACTGTAACTCTTTGGACATGGCCATCCAGCCAATTCCTTATCCATCAAATAGTCCATCCGTCAAAGCCATCTCTCTCCAATTTGAGAGCCAGAATGTTGTGTGGGACTGTATCCAAGGCCTTACAGAAGTCCAGGTAGGTGGCATCCATAGCTCTTCCTGTGTCCGCTGATGCTGTCCCTCCATCGTAGGCAGCTGCTAGATTAGTCAGGCACGATTTGCCCTTGGTGAAGCCATGTTGGCTGTCTTTAATCACCTCCCTGTCTTCCATGTTTTGGTGTATCTTCCAGGGGCATGGAGGTGAGGCTGACTGTTCGGTAGTTCCCAGAGTCCTCCTTATTACCTTTTTTAAAAATGGGTGCAATATTCCCTTTTTTCCAGTTACTGGGGACTTTTCCTGAGTGCCATGACTTTTCAAATATGGTGGAGAGTGGCTGCATAATGCAGGAATTTTGTCTGAATGCCTGCCAGTGGTTTGCTCATGTGATTGTGAACTGCCCCCTGCATGTTCACCAAGCTCCAAAACAGGTCCCTCTTGCACCTTTTTCCTTCTAGACCACTTAGTCCCTCTCTTTCTGTGTTGTCCATCCCCTACTATATGGTCACATAACTGTGTTATGAAAGGGGATGATCAGAGAGGAATTCCTTAGCAAGGTCGAGCAAGGTTTCCTCTGAAGTGCCAGCACAGGTTTTGGGACCATTTGTGTACCAGTAGGTAGCTAGCTAGTTTGTGTAGCTGCAAGGGAGCCTTTGTTTTTTATGGCATTGCCTGAGACTGACATTGGATTATAAATCGGTCTGTGTTGGCTTGGGATGGCAGTCAGAATAATGTTTCTTCAGAGAGGATTTAGCTCTGATCTCATCCAGTCACGACTTCAGAAAACAGCTCAGCACTGAGCTGTGATGATGTAGTAAAGACTCACCTTCTCTTCTGCTACTGTGCTGGTTTTACATATTGGCCAACACTTGCTAATCATGACAGAAACCAGACCTCTTGGTTTGTTGGGTTTTTTCCCAATGCTGAGGGTTTTATTAACCATGTGATGGAACACTGTTTTGGTCCCATGAGTACTCTCATGTATTCCTTCCCTGATGACTAATCTAGAAGCCATTTTTCACTCTGTATCTAAAATTTGTTCATGGCTTACCCTGCTCTTCATTTGGGTACCTGTCAGTTCAACTAATCAAGATTATTGAGGAAGGTAGAATGTCACCATCTACGCATCTAAAATAACTGGTATGGATCCAAAGAGTTCTGAGGTGTTGCAAAGGAGCCATGGTCTTCTAGTTGGCTTACCTGATGTGCTTAATGTAAAAGGTTTAATCTTTTAACCCGTAAGTGTAGCAGTGTTTGTGGGCAGTAGATAAGAATGTAGCCATCACTGAAGGATCATGAATGCAGTTAAGGCTTCCTAGATTTTGAAGTGGTACCACTGCTTTCTGAATTTTTTTCCCCTTATTGATAGGCAAGCAGCAACCTGCCCCTGCCCGGCCCCCCCAATTATTACATCTCTGCAACCCAGGGAGCCTCATAAATGTGCCGTAGAGCATCTAATTGAGTTGATGCTGAAATCACTCTTAATTTTATTTAAATGGAAACAGGTGCTCATGTATTGCCACAATGTGCTTTTTACCTTGCAGAGAATGGGAATGAGGGACTGGAAGAGAAGACATCAGAGTACATAAATACTTTGTTTTCTGGGGAGCCCAAGCAAACGGACAAGTGTACTGACACAGAGGAAGACCAGCTCCTTGAAGAACCTGATATTCAATATAGCTCCAAAATAACTCAACACCCATCAATTGCCAGTTCAATTGCAGAAAGCAAATTCTCCCTTCGATCTGATGGAGCTTCATCCCCTGAGAGACCTGAACTGGTGTACGTCCCTGCTGAGCCTGCACAGCTTGCTGCCCATGTGCTAGGTAATAGTGACTCTCTTTATTCTGTGAGGGATGTTGCAACCAGTGTGCAGACTCTTTACGAAGACTCTCAGACCTCAGAGAATGAATTTACACCAGTAGAAAGTGCTGCTGAAGATGCTTCTGCTGTCCCAGCAGCTGAGGCTTCTGTAAAGGCTCTTGGGTCACCAGGAGTGTGGAGTGAGTCCTCCATAGCTAGAGAACTAGGTCCCTCAGACAGCCAGGCTGATGTCTCAACAAATGATGTAAATCAAGCTTCCTCAGTTGCCTTGTGGGAAGAACCATCACCTCTTTCACCACCACCATCACCTGCTCCTAAAGATCTATTGCAGGCTGTGCTTTCCTGCAGTGAAGCTGAGGTTACCTCAACCACTGAGGTTGTATCGCTGTGTTGGGATGATGAGCCCATTATGGATGCAGAGGTTCCACCTTACGTAGAGCAGTTTCCACAGAAAATAATCATTCCCTTTGTAGACCAGACAGCTTATCTGTTAAAGATTGAGCAGCCATTAAATGCAGGGCAGGGTTCAAGCACTACAACCTTGGGTCCATCTGCTGATGATTTAGTGTGCCATCCTGAGAGAATGGAATCTACAGCACAAGTGGAATCGGCTGAGCAAGTTTATGTCTTGTCAGGTAAGAAGGTTTGGGTCTTTGTGTCATCTTCCTGTTCCAGCTTCCAGCTCTACAGCTTCATCAGTGGTTGTTAAATGGAAAAGCACCTATGTCAGTGCAACACAGGGTAGAGATGACTTCTAAGAAACTATGGTACCAACACTGTCTGCTTGGCCCCAGTGCACATGTGTTTGTTAGATCTCTCTGCCATCTGTTCCAAGAGATGTGGCTAGCTCTGGACAGGACTCCTGCACTCTTGTGGGCAAAGAGGCAGATAAGAGTGATGGGAAGGTGCCCATTGATGCCAAATGGTCTTGCTCAAAACATGCCATATTTTCTGAAGCAGGTGTTAGAGATCTAAGATGTAATACTTGTGCCCTGTGGCTGAAGAGAGGTGACCAGTTGGAGCCCTAGTTTTGATCTTCTTCCTCTGAAAGATCTTGTGTTCCAGCACTGACCTAGGATGTTTTGCATTTAGAAGAAAAATGGTGGTGGCTGCCTGTGCTGTCTTGAGCTTGGCGAGTTTCTGCAGCTGGGCTGAGTGGGCTAAGCACTGGCCATCAGTTCCACAAACAGCAAGAGAGCTGGTGCTCATCTTTCTTGGTGAAGCCCTCACCAGTATCTCTTCCCTGTGGTGGCAACTGCCCAGCTCCTCCCTTGCCCAGCTGGAGAAACCCTCTGGGGTGGAGTTCCCCTGCCTTGAGTCTCCCTAGTACTGCAGAATCTGTCCAAGCCCTGTCCCAGGCCCCAGGAGAAGTAGTATAGCTGTGAGGTCTCAGCAAAGCATTTTGTAGAGGAGAGCTGAACTTAGGCAGATTTGTAAATTAACATTGGCTCTTCAAAAAACAAAACAACAAAAACCCCAAACTTTTAGGGGAGTCTGACAAACTTTATTTTCAGAAATAGCAGACAAATGCTTACCCAGAAGAGCCTCTGCTCTGATCATAAACAGTTTTACTTTTTCTAGGCTGCAGGTGTTTGTCAGCCATATACCAAACGGTGTTTGCTATCCCAGCTCTCTTCTCTAACATGCTTGCTTTCAGCAAGTGTAGGTATGTTTGTTTTAAACATAAGGATTTACAATATGACTGAGCTTCACTGCTTCTGATACCAGCACTCTTATTTTTATCTTTGTAGCCATGGCATCAAGTGAAGCAGGACAGCCACCACCACATTCTAATGTGTGGACCCTCTATTGCCTAACTGACTTGAGACAAGGTCAAAAATCACCATCATCCCTTTCTCCTGCTGGAGCTGGTGTTCCTTATTCCCAGGCAACCTGCAGTCTTTCCAGGCAGGAGGATCAACAATGTGGTCAGCTGTCACAAGTATCTGCTCCAATTTATGTGCTACAAGAAGAAAGCAAGAGGAGAAATGCTCCACCTTTCATTTTAGTGGGCTCTAATGTTCAGAACATACAGGACTGGAAACCTATTCCTAGCCATACTGTCTTTGCACAGCAAAATGCACGTGCTAGGAGGAGACTCACTACAGTCCCAGTCCCACTTGCCAGGCCAGCTGATGAGAAAACAGACATAGCAAGCCCCAATTCTAATTCTGCAGAGGAAACTGGGGCTAAGCTATGCACACCTGATGTTTTCTCAGTTGCCATCCCTCTGGATGATGTGATGTTTGCAAAGAAAAGCTTGCCAGCTGATTATAAGCACACAGGTATAAATACTCTTGCAGAAAGCTATGGTACTGCAGGATAGATAGATAGATGAGCAGGGTCATGAAGAAGCAAGCATGCTTCTTGCATGGGGAGGTGCTAGTGTTTGGATTTTACTACTAAAAGCTTAATTTAACCCTTTCCAAAATAAGGTTTAAAACCCATGGTTAAACTACCTCTCATACATCAAGCCTTCCTCTGCTTGTTACACTTCGCAAGTAGTAGTACTAGTCTTGCTCTGATTTTAGCCTAAAGCAACCAAGCTTTTATTCTCACATTCATACATATCTTGAACCCTTAAATTTCAGGCTGCAGCCATAGTGTAATATTCAGAGTGTGGCAAAATACCCTCAACTTAAGAGTGCATTTAGGTAGCGTAATGTAGTTCTTGCTGCATGCTTGCTACTGAGTTCATGTTGTTTTTTAAACAGGTTGAGAAGAGAGGCTGTTTGGACTTCAGGAAGAGTTCGGAAGGAATGGAGTTTTACCTTGTAATAAATCAAATAACTTAATGCAAATGCTCCAAATAAAGCCAGCAATGAGAACTGCATTCCCATGCATTTTATACTTTCCTAGCACAGCCCATCATCCTGAATGCTAACTTTGTGTGAATTATGACCAGAGATGCATCTGTGGCAGCTGTTTCATGGAAGAGTGGCCCAGCTTCTTCACTGTGCTGACATGGTATATATGTAAGCCCCAACAATACTGACAGGTTACATACAGAGCCAATGTTAGTTCAGTGTAACCAGGTGTAGTCTATACTGCTGGGGTTATACTCTAGGAAGGAACTGTACACAAATGTCAGGAGCAAGAGGACAGTTATACTTTCAACTAGAGGAAGGAATTATTCTCACACATGGTCAATTCATTCAAACTACAGGTTTATCAAGGAGGACAGCTGAGGTTATGCTTGCTTGGAGGAAAGGCTTAAGAAAAAGTACCTTTATTTTGCTTTAGAGGTTTTATGAGTACAGCTATGGTCACTTAAATATGCCAGGCTCTGAAGTATGAATAGGTCTAGGAAAAAAAAAAATTTGTTCTTATAAAACAGAAGTTGCTCAAAACAAAAGAAGAAAACTTGATGTTGGGTAGAGGTGTCCCCATCTTGAACCTGGGTGGGCAGGCAGGAACTAAATGCTTTGTTTTTCCTAGCACTAAGTGTTCAGTGCTGTGTGACCCTGCTGAAGCACTGACCCAACAGCTACATATCTATATCATATCTACATATCTCAGAATTTCACTTGAAGTAAGTTGCACAGAAATTAAGACAGACTTCAAGAAATGCTGGCCAGAGTAGAGGCTTGAGTGCAGACATGAGGCTTCCAAGAGACAGTGCAGGTATTCAGTTTCTGCATCTACAGGTCACTGTGAGAACTGGGCCCTCACATGAAAGACTGCTAAAGAAAAGGCTTTCCCTTATCTATGCAAATATGTCTCAGCATCACTATCTGGGTAATTCTAGTAGCTCACAGAATAAAAATACAAAGCATCTCATTGCCTTAATCACTGTTTCAGTAGTCCACGCTCAAGGCTAGAGCTGCAGCCTCACTGCATATTGAAGGATAAAGCTCTCAGCTCCACAGCCATCCCCACCCCCCCATAAGCAGACTCTTGCTGCTTAGGGGAAAAGAGGTCCCTGAAGCACATGGAAGCACACTATACAACTTCATTGCAGCAGCTTTTGGAGTAGGCTTCCTCAGAAAGGGTCAGCACTGTCCAACACCACTCACTTTAGACTAGATGCAAGAAGTTTTGAAGCCTTTATTTAGTAGCAATTAAATTATTCAATTAACACTAACCTCCAGACAGCAGTTAAAATATTGTACAAAGAGCAGCTTGCCCTCTAGAAGCTCTGTACACAGTTCAATATAAACTTACACGCTAAGATTGAATGCACCCCACTGAAAAGGGGTAAAGCAGCTGTGCACAGGAGGCCTCACTGAGGTGCTGTACTACCTTTGAAACGCACAAGACTTCCTCCCAGGGAGTTTGCACAGTACAGACACAGGTCCTGTCCCCCCTGCCATGTTTCACCAGGTCCTGGACTGATTAGGTTCTTGCCTTTTTGCAGTGGTGCTGGGCACCAGAACTTCTAGTGCATAAAACAGATTCTTTTAAAACCTGTTACTAGTGTGCAATTCAAATCAAATCCATAGCTATTTAAATGGCTCTTAATTCCTTAAGCCATAAGGTTGGTAGCAAAACAGGAGAGCAAAATTCAAAACACACTGCACAAAACATTGAATAAATACCTCTGAGTAATGTTACCAGCTTAAACAACTGCATTAATGCTCCAGAGACGGGAACACTTCTGGAATCTCTGACCAGAGCTCAGGATTTAAGGGAGTTACTTTAGTAAAAGTCACTTTATGAAAAACTACATCTTTCCAAAAGTGACACACCCTTCTTCATTTAAGAACAGAATATTGCAATTACTGTGTGTGCTTTTAAACATTCCTGTGTCACAATAAATAAAACCAGTTTTACTTGTGCCAGTGTTATCTATGAAATAAAGTATTCACAGAACAGCTGAAGGTGTTCTATTCCTCATACACCACAACCTAATATAGGTGTATTCAGCAAACAGGGCAGCTTGAAACCATGGCGACTTACTTTTTGTCCACACAGGACCCACCATCAGCCAGAAAAATTATTCCCCTACCTATGGGACTGCAGATCATGTACCACCAGATGTACTGTGGAGATGGTTAATATTCTGTCTGATAACATGTCAGTTTTTTCAGGAGATAAGTAAAACAAGGGAAAACAGTAAAACAGATTAAGACTTCTTTGTATCAGTCACAGGCTCCTTATTGCATTTTAATAAATATCAGGCAAGTTAAAGTAGTTTCTGTCCCAGTAGTTGCCAGAATAAAGCCAGTCCTGTGTACCAGTATAGGGATTGGGGCCTTGGTGGAACCATCTGCAAGGAAACACACAGCATGTTAGTGAAGCTATTAACACACACTTTTATGGAAGTTCAGAACTGCTTTGCTGTATCTTCAGCAGTTTACTGTTCAAAGTAATCATTCTGATTGCAGGAGCCCTCTTGGTTTTAAATTCATAAGTGAATGTAAAGTCATCTTCGGTGGCTAGATCTCCCCATTTGCCACACTGCTTAAATGTCTCGAGGTGAAATTACTGACACCAGTATTTTGTCACTCAAAGTAGTCAAGACTATCAAATAAAAAAGGACAGGTACAGTTTTACTTCAAAGCAGTTGTGAACAATCATTTGGGCATGCATAAGCAGTAACAGTTTTTGCAAGACACGTAAACACCACAAGCACTGCAGTCCTGAAAACAGAAAAACGTTATTTCCCTGGGATCTAGATTTCACCTTGTTTTTTAAAGCCTTGTTTTGCAATGCACTTAACTCGGAACAAGTGTGCCAGCTGCCCTCAGTGTAGATGAAATATCACCCACAGGCTGCAGGAAAAGTCCTGGCTTATTACAACTTAACTGCGTTGCATTACACTGTTAGCACTGGGGGGCTAATCTGAACAGCCAGAAAGCTGACTCCATCTGCATGAAGTTACTTGCAAGCTTTTGCTAAGCTGGTTGTTGCTAGGATCACTGAAGCTTCGCACCTTCTTTCTTTCCTTCCCTCTCCCCTCATACCTAATCTGGAGGCACTGTGTATACACACACACAGATTACATGTGCATGTGTACATAACCTTTTTTGGGGGGGTGGAGGGGGTGGGGGGCTATCTATCTGTAAAATAAGGTGCACTTACAAGGCCATGCTACTGGCAAGTATCCCCCAATGGTGAGCAGAACCCTGTCAAATCACCATGGCACAGAAATTTGTCCTCCTCCCTCCTCTCCCACACCCATTTCTGGCAATCCTGCAGCCCGTTGCTGAACACTGCTTTCTGTCTGGGCCCAGTTACTCAATCTTCTGCCTCAAAAGCACACACTGCACAGTACCAGACCTGTAGCATTTTAACTTCTTGTATTTTGCCAAGCTGTGTTTATAGCACAAGTCAGCTTGCTTAGAAGCTGTTTCTGTGGTTAATATGCTCCACAGCTTCCTTTTACCTCCTCACTGGCCACAAAAGCCAGTTCTTCACTTATATGCCTCACTGCAGTGAACACACTCACTTAAGTAAATCATGCGTGTGCAAGACAGCCCATTTTAACTCAGCTCTTCCTTTCTAGGGTACCATAAGGTTTCAGAACAGAAATTAAAGCACATTCGGACCAAATACGACTTGATCTCTTTAAAAAGCAAAAGCATAAAGGCCACCAGTGTCATGTTACAAAGCAGGGCAGCTAACAGGCAACGCTTGCTTGGCTCAAAAGATTTGAGATGTGTATCAGAAGAAATGCCTTGTACCATCTTCATAGTGGTAAACTGAACAGTTGAACACTTCAACGGTTCTCCTGCTGTCCTGGTTAAGTGAACTGAAGTCAACAGAAGATAGAAGTCATTCAACCCCTCTACTGCACATGGTTCACTACTGCATCACCTCCACACAGGATGCATCAGCTATTCCAAAGTAACTGGTGCATGCATGTCCACTTGCATCTAGTTCACAGGTAATAGCAGCTCATTCCAGAGCACAAAGAGTTTGCTGATAGGCAGGGCTATAAGTACAGTCACCTCACTCTCACATTAAGGAATTCTACCACCCAATACCTCACTAGTGTGTCTTCAACACTTGTACAGGTCAGGACAATGTGCCCCTCCTCCAGTGACCACCTACTTCAAATAGGAAGGGGAAAGGTGATGGGAAGAACTAAGTTTGAGAGACATAGGAGACCCAAAGCAATCAGATCATCTAGCCAGGGAAGTGATGGGGGAAGGAAGGGACTGATTTTCATCAAAAGCAACAGACCACTGCTGTGTTTCAGAACTGAACTAGTCTTTTACTCAAGACTTAAGGCCACTGGTCAGTCTCTAAAACATTAAGTGTTCAACTTTAATCACTTCTTCAGAAAAACCAAGACTCCATTTCTAAAGTGGATTCAAAATAATTAAAAAAATCACTAGGCACTTTGGCGAATTGTCTTACGGGGGAGGAACTCTACTAGACAAAGTAAGAAGCCTGCTTTTCTGTTGCAAGGAAATTGCAGTAATTCACATCAGAGTTTATATTACACTACAGATTAAGACCTACAGTTGACCTTCTGAGAACAGGTAGGACAGTTTCCCTTCACAGTATGCATTTTTTTTTCTGCAAAGCATAACTCCTCCTCCACACTTTACATTCATCCTTTGGAGGCAGTCACACTTGGCATTCCTACTAAAAAGATCAGACACCAGGAATTTTCTGCCAAAGCTTTAGAAATATCCTGGAAAACAAAGAGTTCTTAAAGGATATCCCAGGCAAGTGCTGAGCAGGTCTACAGTACCTGCACAACAGCAACAGAAGAACCTTGTGAGTGGTGTCTGCACTAATTATACACCCTGAAAACCACTGCTGTGAGTTGCCCCCCAGGAATTCCCCAATTTCCAATGCCAACCTCAGGTGCTTCGAGCTATACCTTAAGCTACTTCAGGCACCTGGAAGAACACAGTATAACTATCCCTTGCTTTGAAAACACTTGGTGAGAGCTAGAATTACTCCGAATTCAGGAAAGAGGGAGGTGCAAGGCTGTCCAGCACTTAACGCGTTTACTTGGAAGCATTACAAAGGTGTTATTTTCCACCAGTCTCAGGGCAAACAAACCCAAACACTTCAGGAGAGCAGGCACAGGAAAAAGACAAAGGCAGACATGTCCAAACCTGGGACTCTGGGATGATGGGTGACTTCATTTGAAAAAAAGAAAAAAGTGATTTATAGTTACAAACAGACATTTTAAAGATATTTAATCGACAGTGTCTGAGTGTATTAATAGCTAGTTAATAGGGAAGAGATGAAGCTTGCTTACTTTTAGAGAGTTTAGCCCTACCATTTTTTTTCTGTGAAGAGACCACCAATTTATTACTATACTTTTAAATAGACCTTCTCTGGTCAAACTAGATTCATTTGATCATGTTTTCATGGTTTCTACTTAGCTTGTGTGTAAGAGCTCCCAACTGACCCCTCTCATCTTACAGTAAAAAAAAAAAAAAAACCCACACCAACCAACCAAAAAAAACCCCACACCATCCTGGCAGATCCTTTGTAAGCTGATTTTTCCCTTAGCTCTTCTAACTTTTGTAGTTAGTAACCCTCTCAGAAAGGAGACAATGACTTGGATGTCTGGGTGATAAAGTCATTTCACCAACTTTGAGAATAACTGTAGGCAGTGGGAATACAGTATTGCCAGCACTCAGCAACTGACCTGAGAAGTCATGGGCAATAAGTGATCAAGTTCACCAGAGGAAGCATTTCCTCCTCTCTTTGGCCAAGCATGCAAATTTGAGGCCATTATAAATTAACCAGCAACAACAGTCCTTAGAAGCAGCTATCAGTAGCAACATATTTTTCATGTCAGAACCAAGAGGTGCTCAGAAAAAAACAACACAGTTTGTATTTGAATATGGGTGTGCAAGCAGTGAGAGGAAAGGAACTGAGACCAAGCCTGACGCTTCTCTCTGGAAGCACTACAGCCTGCAGGGACCAAGTCTGCAAATACAACAGTGGCACTACCAAACCTGATGATGTCAGCTCTTCATCCTGACACAACACTGCACGTCACTGGCATGGGCTGGCAGTTAACCTGAATGTTCAAAACCTTTATGTAACTACAAACACACACACACAGAGGCAAGCACACTAACCTCGTCTTCCAGTCTTCCTCTGACTTTGAACGATTTTTGCGGGCAGTCCTTTGTTTCTCTTCTAGCCTCTTCTTTTCTTCACTAGCTAGATCTTGAAGGAATAAAAATACACAAATAAAAATACAGAAGACGTTAAAGCGTAATATAAGACAGGGACATTACTCCACCTAACCCAGCAAATAAATAAGGGAAGTAGTAAAAGTAGTCCATTTAAAAAGCCTCCTACATAACACAGAAGAGCTGCGGGTTTAGTCTATGAGCAACGCCAGGCCAGCTGTGGCACAAGATCAGCCAATGGAATTCCAGTCTAAGACTGCTGAATACATATTTATCCATGGCCTGAGGACCCTGAAAACATGTTTACGTGACAGCAAGTGTGAGCTAGGGGAGGTGGCATACCCACAATTTATTTCAGTAGGGAAATTAACATATGCTGGATTTATTTCAGAAGTCTGACCACCTGCTTCTTGTTAAGGTTTGGGGTAAGTTGTTACTAGTGCCTAGTTCCTGATCAACAGGGGTTTGGAATATTCATTTCCAAACCACAAAGAATTGTCTCTCTGCAGCACCCCTTCATTTTTTTAACACACTAGGGTAGCACGGGTCATGCTCCTAAACAAGCAGAACAGTTGCTTCTATTTGGCAGAAAGGATGGTCAGAAGGTCTGAGTCAGACCAAGAAGCCTTAGTCAGGCTCCTTAGTCAGACCAAGAAGCAGATTAGCTGAAGGGTGATCTCTTTCATACCTGAATCCTCAAAAAGCATTTCATAAACATCTTAGAAAGAGAATCATTTTTGGAAGACAATCAGCCACTCCCATTTACCCTGCCAGCTACTAACACACTGCGTATTACCAGTCTATCTGCTAGACAAGCTTTATACTGTTAGTATAGTTAAGGAATATGGTTCGTTGCTAACAGCATAGTTATTTGCATTTCAAGTTTAGACAAATTACTGGCGATGCTCTGAACCAAGTATGTCCATCCTGCTGGCCACAAAAGAACTGTACAGGCAGGAGAGACTGGTTGTGGGAATTCACTGATCTGCTTTTTTAAAAGCCTCAAAGAAGTGGTTATCAGCTTCAGCGGAAAAAAAACACACAAGTACAACTGCACTGGTGTTATGCCCGTGTCACTGTTTTTCATACCTAGATCTCAGACTATTTATCAGAAGTAGCCACAGTCATTGCCCTATTACATAAGTGAAATTGAATCAGAGGTTTCATGACTTGCCCAATCACTTAGCAATCCAGAGAAAGCAAAAGCCCCCATGCTTTTAGTCTACAAAGCTGGCCATCCTGCTTTAATATGGAAAATGCCAAAGAAAAAGGAACAAAAGAGGGCCAGGGGAAGACTGTTCCACACCATATCAAAGTATTTAACACCAAGTCACATGTCAGAAGACTAAAAGACACTTTTTACTCTGTGGCATCTACCGTAACAATCTCTATGAGGTTCCTAAAAAGCACACTACTCCTACTCCCTGAAAGTCTCATAATGTATTTCTAATTCACTATTCTAGGACAACAGAAGCATTCAACTCCCAGTGAAGAATAATTTTGTGTCAAGTGTATTTTTTGGCATTGCAGTTTCGCTTAAATAGTTTAGACTGCATTTCTCAGAACTGGCACATCAAAATACTCCCTTTGCATCAGGGTGATGGAAACAGAAAACTGAAAAGTTCACAAATACTTCCTTTCAATGCTTAGAGATTGTCTCTCCTTAGACCAGTTTCCAATTATAGGGCTTGACTGTGGAGCACAGCAGAGGGCCTAAAGCTAAAAAAATAGCATAGCATCGTGAAGTTTACGATTCTTGCTTATACGGAAGAACATAAGCAAGTAGGTGGTGTGGCGGATTCCTGGCCAGCAACTAAGCACCCACAAGCCACTTGTTCACTCCCATTCACCCCAGCAGGTTAAGGGAGAGAATCAAAGAGCAAAAGCAAAAAAACCTCATGGGTCGAGGTAAAGACAGTTTAATAAGTGAAGGGAAATTAGAAAAAGGAGGAAAAAGTGATGCAAAGGCAATCACTTACTACCTTCCACCAGCAGACCTACATCCAGCCAGTCTCCAAGCAACAGCTACTTCCCCCCAACACACAACATTTATTGCTAAGCATGATATGTTATATGGTATGGAATATCTCTTTGGTCAGTTTGGGTCAGCTGTCCCAGCTGTGTCCCCTCCCAGCCTCTTGCCAACCCCAGAAACAGAGAAGGCCTTCACACTGGGCAGATGTTGTTCAGCAATAGCTAAAACATTGATGTGTAATCAACACTGCTTTGGTCACCAATCTAAAACACAGCAGCATATATGGGCTGCTATGAAGAAAATTAACTCCATCCCAACCAGCCCCAGTACCAGTGGGTGACACACCTTTCAGTAGAAGCATATCACAACCTGCAAAAGGCTGTATTAAAGAGTTACTGTCTTGCAGCATGGAGGAACGTATCTTTATGGGTAGCTACTTACTTTAACAGTTCATCTAACAACTTGAATGTGGAATTTACTTTTTTTCCGGTCCTCAGTTTTAAGAAAAATTAAAAACACCTTTGCCAATAACTGAAGTTACCTATTTCTCCATTTTCCATGGCTCTGATATCTGGTCGTAGCCGGCAGTCAGTTTTGGGAATGACACTCTCCATTTCTTTGTCCAACTCATTCAAAGCCATAGCAAAGCTAGTGAAATTATACATCTGAAATTCAGAGACAAAGATAAAAGGTGACTTTACAATGTCTTGAGCTGCTAGTCTTAATACACAAGAAAGCTGCTGTCCAAAAACAAACATACAACTGCTTTTTTATTATTTAATCACTCAAGACAGGAATACTCAAGATACCAGCAAAACTGCACTGTCAGGACAGAGTGTAGGTAATCCTTGCTGTTTCTGTTTAAGCAGGCCAGCATCCAATTACTCAGTGCACTATTTCTCTCTTATCTTCTTTTTCCAGTCCTACTGGTATTTTCTCTATCTCTGCAGAGAGATTTCCCCCTTGAATAACCCACTGAGGGCACCTTTTATCATTCCAATTCTTTGTCCTTCCAGTTGCACACATGCTCTTGCATTCTGCCCACTGGCTCTCCAGCTCCACAGCCCTTCACACACCAACTCATGCTACGCAGGCTTTGCAAGCGTCTCCTAGGAAGTGTCTGTCCTCTAATAAAGCCCTTCAGAAGAGATTTCTCACAAGATAGGTGCCTCAGTTAGGGGAGTAGGGTGGAGAAAAGAGGTGGGGAAAGCCCCCATACTGCTAGATATATGAAGCATCCCATTTTCCAGAGAAATTCCACTAACTCTAGAGTCATGCCTGTGGCAGTTATCCCTCCAACCCCACATTATCGAGTTACAATCGTAGTGGGAAAGTTTGTTACAATAAACAGGCAGATCGAGACTTGTTAATGAAAAAAGACAACAAATCAATTTGCTTTGTGTTGAACACGCAGAATAACAGGATAGCACACACTTTCAATAAGCAGAAGCATAGCTGACCTGTGCTGAATTTGGAGGTCTTGGAGTTATCTTCCATAGCAAAATACTTCCAGGAATAACAAACACACTCTCAGAATCTGGCAATGGCATCTCATCTGGTTCCTCAGTATTGCCCACCTAAAGGCAGCACACAAAGAAAAGAGAAGGAGTTCTTTGGAGTCACAAACCATTTACACCCATTCATTTCAACACAGGAACTCACATAAAATTGTTTCCTTGACCAAAAGTAAATAACTTCAGCAACAAAGAAACTTTTTAGATGCTTGTCAAGAAGGATAACAGCATTAACATAGCATACATTCTCCCAATTCCCTCCCAATGGAAGACTACCAACAGTTTCTTGCATCAACATTTTCGTAGATATAATCTGAATGTTCAAGCATTAAGAAATGTCAATTTTTCCACCACAAAGATGTCCCGTTTCCTCAAACACAAGCATTTCTATGCCTGATATTTAACTCCATTACTGCTTCATCAAAAGGAGTGCGGCCAGCAGGTCGAGGGAGGTTATCCTCCCCCTCTACTCCACCCTAGTGAGGCCTCAACTGGAGTACTGTGTCCAGTTCTGGGCTCCCCAGTTCCAGAATGACAGGGAACTACTGGAGCAAGTCCAGCAGAGAGCTACAAAGACGATCAGGGCACTGGAGCATCTCTCTTATGAGGAAAGGCTAAGACCCCTGGGTTTGTTTAGCCTGGAAAAGAGAAGACTGAGGGCAGGATCTTATCAATGCTTATAAATATTTAAAGGATGGGTGTCAAGAGGATGGGGCCAGACTCTTTTCAGTGGTGCCCAACAACAGGACAAGGGGCAATGGGCACAAACTGGAACACAGGAAGTTCGACCTGAATGCAAGAAAAAAAACGTCTTTACTGTGAGGGTGACAGAGCACTGGAACAGGCTGCCCAGAGAGGTTGTGGAGTCTCCTTCTCTGGAAATATTCAAAACCCGCCTGGACGTGGTCCTGTGTACGCTGCTCAAGCAGGGGGGTTGGACAAGATGATCTCCAGAGGTCCCTTCCAACCCCTACCATTCTGTGATTCTGTGAAGTCACATGCCTCATCCTTCCACATCAAAGAAACGCCAGCACATAACGCAAATGCTGCCTTCAGTTTGCGCACAACAGAAAGCCCTATGCTACTGCTTTTTGCTCAGATGAACCTTCCTTTCCATTGACCGCTACACTACTGAAATGGCAAACTGCAAGTGTTAAATCATAGAATCATAGAATGCTTTGGCTTGGAAGGGACCTTTAGAGGTCATTAGTCCAACCCCCCTGCAGTGAGCAGGGACATCTTTAACTAGGTCAGGTTGCTTAGAGCCCCCTCTAACCTGACCTTGAAGGTTTCTAGGGACGGGGCCTCCACTACCTCTCTGGGCAACCCGTTCCAGCGCTTCACTACCCTCATTGTAAAAAATTTCTTCCTTATATCCAGTCTAAATCTACCCTCCTTTAGTTTAAAACCATCACCCCTTGTCCTGTCACAACAGGCCTTGCTAAGATTGTCCCCATCTTTCCTATAGGCCCCCTTTAAGTACTGAAAAGCTACAATAAGGTCCCCCTGCAGCCCTCTCTTCTCCAGGCTGAACAACCCCAACTCTCTCAGCCTGTCTTCATAGGAGAGGTGTTCCGTCCCTCTGATCATTTTTGTGGCCCTCCTCTGGACCCACTCCAATAGGCCCATCTCTTTCCTGTGCTGAGGGCTCCAGAGCTGGACGCAGTACTCCAGGTGGGGTCTCACCAGAGCAGAGCAGAGGGGCAGAATCACCTCCCTCGACCTGCTGGCCATGCTTCTTTTCATGCAGCCCAGGATACGACTGGCCTTCTGAGGGGCGAGTGCACATTGTTGGGTCCTGTCCAGCTTTTCATCCATCAGTACCCCCAATCCTTCTCCACAGGGCTGCTCTCAATCCCTTCATCCCCCAGCATGTATTGATATCAGGGGTTGCCCCAACCGAGGTGCAGGACCTTGCACTTGGCCTTGTTGAACCTCATGAGGTTCACAGATCCTAGATTAGCTGCTTCTTCTGGGAAGGGTATCCTATGAAGGCTGACACATATGGCCTGAGGCAGCTGCAGCTACAGCACTGAAACCATTTTCCCAGAAAGGGAAAAACTCCACCCAGGGTTACTAGGGCAGTAGAGAGTAACTGGTGGTCACAATGTAGATGTGACCTGAACTACTTCTAAACCATCACCCTTTTTACACACATCTTTAAAGCAGCTGGGGTCCAATGCTGCTGACATTAATTCCGCCACACAAGTGTATGTTACAATGCTGAACTAAAGCCAGCTAGACAATGAATATGGCTCTCCCAAGAAAACTTGGTGTCACTATCACAGCTAAAAACAGCAGCATGTTTCAGAGACCACTGGAGAGTAAAGCTGAACTTAAAGGCAACTAATGCTTTAAGTACTTTGGCCATATGCCAACAGCTTTAATCCTGCTGCTAATAAGCTTTGCTCTCTGATGGTTGCGTCAGATAATACAGACTGATGTTTTAGTGCAAAAAAAATCCAGTAGCCAAACTGGACTCAGTTGTCCTCCAAGATGATTCATGTGTTATGCCTCCAAGAAAATTACGAAGTATTAAGGATTCTGTTTCACTGTGGAGCACTTGGGTACAGTGCTTTTAATAATGAACAGGTTGCAAAGTAACCAGAACAACATGCAGACCAGGTTCAGCCCCCAGCTATTGGGAAGATAAACAGGGCTTTCAGTTGACTACATCTGAACTGTGCTGGCAACCTGCCATTCTGTCCTTTAAAGGACACTGATCAATCTTTCAGAAATCAGGAATTTGAAGCAGAACAGATCAGAAAGATATCCTTATATCAAAACAAAGACACTTCAATACCAGACTGTCAAACTCCAAACCAACTTTTATAGAAAGGCTACAATACATACTGCAATTTGTGCCTTGTTGGATGCATAATCTTAAAACGTCATAAGAATTACAAAGAACTAGGTAAAAAGGGGATTTTCATGTGCTCTTGCCACAAGGATCCATATTTTATGCTCAGCGCTATTCAACCTCTCAGTACACTGCTAGGAGGGTAAGTAACAGACTTTGCCAAAGCAAGACCTCTGGTGTCTGTAACAAGGCACATGTGAGGGCAGTTGCTGCCCTTACATCATGCTCTTCCATCTATCTGCACTGAAAATTCTGCATGAAATGCTTCATCATGATTAAAAAACGCTCTAGTTCATTCAGAGCAGAATCTTCCTGGTCTAACCCGAGGTCTACTATAACTCTTCTGATGTTGGTAAAATATCACCTTTACAAACATGAAGGCTTGTCTAGCTCCCTACAAGATTTTTTTCCTTAAGTTTTATGCCTATAAAATTCAAAGGGAATCAGGGGAAAAATCTGGGGCAATTTGCAAAAGGACTCGCATCCAAGCAGGTCCCCTAAAGGAAGACAGAAGCGATTCTTCATTAGTAGCAATGCAGCACAAAGGAATAGCTGGAAAACAACTAAATAAATCTGAAAATTCTAATTAGGGTAAGTTTGAAAGGCCATGTACTTTCAGGCTTAAATGAATCCTTCACTACCATGAAGGCACAAACCACATCTAGACATTATACATGACACTTGGCTCACCTAGATGCTTAAAACCAATAGACAATATCAACTCTTCAGACACAAGGGGGCAGTGGGAATACATACTCAACAAAGACTTGATTCATAGTGTGCATTACAAAGCTTTCAGTTTTCTACACAGAAATAGTTCTGTTAAATGAGTAGAAAAAGCATGCTTTTCTAGAGTCAGAGCAACATTGCAGCTTGAGCTTTATGCAACAGGATGCTTCATTTTGAAGTGAAAAGCAAGGATCATCTTAAGCATTGTTGGAAAATGCAAAGTGGTACTTGAATGAAGACACAGGGTATGTTTTTCTTTGCTCCTTCTCCCTAGAGCTCACAGGGTCAGACTCAAAGAGAAGCAGTAATCCCCAGTGCTTTAGCACTCTCCTGATGACAAGCACTGGAGCAATCTCAGATACAGCGACAATCTGAACCTGCATAGGAACAACTGCTTTCAGAGTTCTCTGTCTCTTTTTTCTAAAGTCTAAAAACTGCCAACACCCAAACCAACAAAAAATCTGGCTTCAGTCACCAAAGGGGAACAATCCCTGTTTTAAGTCACTCTGTGAGTGGTTGTTCTTTATCAAGCTGTATGTTGTCAGCATCACCATTCACCTTAAACAAAAAGCACATTGCTGACCAGAAATCTGGAAGAATTAAAAATGAGGGTTTTTTTCCCAGAAGAAAAAAAATGCAATTGTGGAGGGGGGGGGGGGGGGGGGGGGAAGCAAGCATCTCTAAGCAAGCATCTCTATGGTTGTGAAAATTTAATAGAAAGCAATACAAACATTCCTTGTAAAAGCCGGAAAATATGATCTTCTATCAAGATAAGAAACTAGTCTATCCTGCCTCTAGGAGTCCAAATCTTCCTATTAGAATATAAATGTTATCATACATGATCAGAACCATGGTCCCACTAATAGATATGCTATTTCCTCCACGTGACTTGGGAGGAAGAGGCAGTATTTAGATCACTCCAAGTTTTGGGAAGTTTGAATACAGATCCTTGAGAGAGAAAGCATTTTATCCCTTAATGCTGGTACTCATCCAATCTGTTTTGCATCCTACTAGGAAAGGGAGATTAAGTGAAAAGAAATCTTAATGCTCTTTCTTAAATGCTACTAAAATATTTAGCTGTCTTATCATGCTTTTGAGATACCACCTCTTTACGTGATTAATACCTGTTTACCGCTTCTCTTCTCTTCTGCATTTTTCTTGTCATTTTTTTTGTAAGCCTCAAATGTAGCTGGGTCAACACTGTACAAACACTCAGTCCACTTCCCATACAGCGCACAAAGTTTCTTTTTGCTGTCAAAAAAAGACTAAGTTTACAAAGGAGCTTAGAGAGATTTATTTCATCATTTCAGACAAAAATATCTGAAAGAAGAACTTTTGAGAGCAACTCTTAAAACTCCATTATTGGTGTTGCACAATTCATAACCTTGCTGTTGCAGGTTCATGACCTTGATAGACCACGTTAAAGGCATTCAGTTCTACAGCTCCCATCAGAAACAGAGGGCAGTCATTCGTTTCCTGTTAGGAATGAAGCTGTTACCTTTTGTCCTGAATGTAGCCTTCAACTTTGTGCAACTCCTTCCCAAAGAGGCCGCAGGGCTTGAAGCTTAGTACACATTTCTCACCAGTTCTAAAGGCAGAACAAGAGGGCACTAATTACTTCTAAATGCTTTTCCTCTTCAAACTTGCAGCAAGTGAAAGCACTTACACTCTTAACTTACTTATGGTTAGTTATTTCCACATTTCCATACTGCTCAATCCAAAGTTTGCCCACAATAATGTTATGCACACAGCACGTAGGATTTGTCCACGTGTAGGCTTCATTGTGTCTAAGGGAGGGGAACAAAAATTGAAATACTGTATCTTTGTACCGGATGTCACTCCTGCAACAAGCCATCATCTATAAATCACACTAAGTCTTGAAACACACATAGCAATAAGTCAGAAAACCCAAGAAGTTTATTAACCTATTGCTACTGATTTTATCAATTCCTTAAAACAACCACTTCAATGCAGTCGCTGTTAGCACTGAATGACATGAGGAAAGCCAACAGGACTCAAGCATGCTAGTCTTAGTAGGACTAACGTCCAGGCATCTACAGAACATAGACACACAAGCCCCAACTACGGCTACTATTAGTATGCAGTATATTAGGAGAAATGATGGCAGTTCCTTTCATCTTCTCATCCCGTCCTCCCCACAAAGTGATCTGCCATCAAACTTTAGTATGTGGGTGTTAGACATGTCCATTCCTAAGCCATGAGACTCTTATGCTCACTAATCATCATGGATGTGGCCACTGTGCTTATGCAATTATTACTTATCAACGTACTCAAGAAGCTCCAAAGTCATTGTGCCTTTTGGTTCCGCTTCCACGCTCTTGCCCCAGAATTTGAGTTTAGGATAAATTGATCCATGAAACACAAAATCATTATTCAAACCTTCAGCATAGAAAGCACTGATTGGTGGATGATGGCTAACTTGCTCTGAGAGAAGTCTAAATCCAAGATCATCTCTGCAAAATAAAGATAACCAAAACCATGTGTCTACGTATCAAGTGTAGTGAAGTTGCAGTTCTTTTCCCCAGATAGTTGGACCCATGCATAGTTGCTGTACTCAGTGCAAGAGTTAGTTAAAACCCTAGGATAAAACAAAAAGAGATCAACTAATACATAGAACATCCTCATTCTAAATAACCGAGGACGTAATGTAAAAAGGTAACAAAAACTACCAAATCTGATCAAGCCAATATGTTTACTTTTGATAGTGACCTCTTTCTTAAACTTCTGCATAAACATAGGCCAAAACCACACCTGAGAGAAAAATTTTCCCTAAGTGCAGCTGCACACTAACAGACTAACATTGCCTATTTGTATTCTGGACACTCATATAATGAATATTACAATTCTGACACCTCCCTTATGTACCGTGCATCTTTTCATTCAGAAGGTTTCAGGAAAAAAAAAGTCATTTTTGTAAATAAAATTTGCTTTTAAACCTGGCAAATTTCATTTGCCTGCTCTGACTTGAAAAGTTAAGTAGTTGCCCTTCACTGGAAGGTGCATCGCTGAACACCAACACGCATTGCAAGCGCCTCCAGCAGTTGCTAGGAGAATGGGTGGAATTTTACAAGCTGAAGAGCAGTCTGCAAGCCACCTAACAAGTCTAATGAGACATCAGTTACACAGAATACCACTCTCCACTCTTCAGTGCATCTTCTGTTCATTACCTGATCAATTCATATGTCTCTCCAAGCAACGGGTTGAACGGCTTCCCTGTACGTTCCCACTGCGAGGCTACAGCAGACACAGCAAATGCAGCAACACACTATTCAAAAGAGTAAGAGTACACAGTTAATCTCCTGGATTTTAGTCTTTATCAAGTATCAACAGCAGTCATGGTATTACACAATGATTCTTCTGAAATAGCTTAGCAAAGTTTTGTTTGCAAGCCAGGGAAATAAACAGTTTTCATCAAAAGGCTAAAAAAAGCAAGCCTTAGGAAAACCAAAACATTTTCCTAGATAAACAAAATTGGTTAATGAATAAGAGAATCCGAGATGCAGCAGATTACAGGAGTTCCTCCTATAATGAGACTATCTATGAAGAAAAAAATCCCAACGCATTCATCAAGAGCTAGCACAAATTACCACACCCAAAGTACCTGCATTCGCTCAGTTGTGCTGGAAAGTGAGCTGGCTTTGTGGATGAGGTATGTATGCTCCATATACTCTGTAAGTCGCTGTAGAAAGCTCA
>WAAD01035839.1:737-11258 GCA_013389945.1 Fregata magnificens | reverse complement strand
TTTCTATTCTTAGAGAAAAAAGCCAGAGTTCATTCCTGGGAGATTTTTGGAGGTAAGGATCATCATCCTTTCCCTCCTCCCCTTCCAATGTGTGTTGGAAAAGAAAAATGTATTTTTGTCCTTGGTCAGGCTTGGACATACCAGGACGTGGCTCTGCGTGGGAACAATTGCAAGACTCTCCTTTCAGAAGGTATTTTTGTGTGTTCTTCTGCAATCTATGGATTTGTAGTCTGTAAAGGAACACATAAAAGCTTCTGAAAGAAGAATCCGTAGATTGTAGAGTTAATGTTTGCAAAGGCATAAGTGTCTATGCTCTATGTATGTGTGAAGAGGGGACATGGAAAGAGGCTTTGTAATGGGATTGGACAGCTATGGTGGGGTGTACTGAGGTATTTTTGTTCTGGAGCTCTGAGTAGTTTGATACATGATTGAAGAGGAAATGTATTCTTGTTGCTTCCGGTTTTTTTTCCTCATGTTTAAGTTTTATTGTCTTTATGACATTTATGGTGTTTCTAGTTGCAGGTTTTGCTTGTGTTGGGAATTTCTGGTTCCTAAATAGCATGGAGAAGCCTATTTGAGCTCTTCTGTTACACGTAGTAATAATACACCAACTTAGGTACTCTGTAGGGAAATGTGATGATCTTTGAATTCAGAGATTCTCTGTGATGGAAGGATGGAGGTTTGGTATGGGAATCTGGTGCTGGTGAAGAGAGTGTTTTGACACTGGTGGCAGTCTGCATTAGTCAGTCCCATGTCAGGATTTGCCATATAAACGAACATTCTGCATGAATTATTTATACATTTTGAAGATACAGATTTTTACCATCTCTAATGAATAGAAGTATTCATTAAGACTCTGGAAATTGGCTTACATATTCCAACTCTGTTGTTGTAATCATACATGAAAAATTGTCATTGAAATTAAAACATTAATTGACAGAAATCTTTTCAGTCCTGCCAAATTTAAAGAAATACAGAAAGAAGTAATTTTTCAGTATGCTTAGATATACCCCGCCTGTGTGTAAATTTTTGTCCTAGATCGTAAAGTTGACTAGGGAGTATTGTCTTCTTTTGGCAAGTGAAAGCTTCTGAAAGCATGTAGTTGGTGTCTAAAATCCTAGAGAAAATAAAAAACAACTGGTTTTATTTTCCTTCAGTTTTTCAGTATTGTTATCTGTGATGACTTTTTTTTTTTTTTCAGGTAAGACATTAAAACAGCATCTTGGTTGAAGAGGGGCCTTGGTGGTAGAATAGAGATGGCACCAGAGCTGTTTGGGACTTGGGCTGTGTCTCCTTGTGTTGACTCTGAGTAAATCCCCCTGCTTCTCTGTGTATATCTTTTCTTTGTCTTGCCTGTCTTGACTGTAAACTCTCCTGAACTAAGGGTGGTTTCTTATTGTTAGTATGGTGAAGCTGTGGTGGGACTGCTGGTCTTTATTTGAATGCACGTAATTAATGATGGAGTCACTTAAAGATCCCAAGATACTTATAATGAAAAGTCAGATGTCAGCAAAGATTGCGGTCTGAAATTCTGTTTGCAGTGCTGCTCCATGCTGTTGAACTGCTGTCTTGATATGCACGTTGAAAAAGCTACTTCTCACAGTGCAAACCTATGTTATACAAAGTATTTTAAAACAATACGTATGTAAATACTTAGCTTTAGGAGGTGAACCTGAAATTGAAGCAGAAATGGTTGTGGTGTTTAAATTTGTGTTTATCGTTAAACATGACTTAACTTTGGTCAGATGTTTCTGCAATATCCAGATGTCTCTGGTTTAAAGTTAAATATTTCTGAATGCAGATAAAATGTGATCAGTGTGCGATGACCAAAGAATTACTGGCGTTACTTACTATCTTAAGAACTTTTTACTTTAAGTGTGTCATTGCTTGTTTGTGCTGTGTTGCTTGTGTTGTTCCTTTATTTTCAGCTGAATGAAAAGGTGTTGTAAAGGACAGTTAATTATTAGTGGCTGCTACTGTAATAATAAACACAATTTTTGTTATTAAAGTATAGAGCATTGAACAAAATAAGGTGGAAAAATACTAGGTTTGTCTTTGTGTGGTAACTACGTATAGTCATTAAGGAAGTTCCAAAATTTTGGTCCAATATTTACCTTTATCATAAAGATTTTTAAAAAAATTTATTGTAATGTAAGGCAGAGTTAATATTTTTAGGTGGAACTGATATTGACATCTATTAAGGTTGCTTCCTAATGTGAACTCCTGTTGCATTCTAGCTTTGCAAGACTTTGACCATTGAAATTGCAGTCTTTCATAAGCTGAATTTCTTAGGAAAATTATCAGACAAAATGTTATGTTTCCACAAATGAAGCTAGTGAAACAAAGTGTCCTCATGTTAAAAATACAAGAACATCTGGTGATTCTTTCTGCAGCCATGCAGGTTTGCAATAGTACTTGGAATTTGCCAGGGTATTAGCATTTATGTGATTTTGTTTTAACTGATCTTGTGAAAGTATTCAGGGAAGAAGGCAAAAATGTTTGCAAGGGCTCAGTACAAGATTCATCTAGATCACTGCAGCTAAAGCTTCCTCAGTGAAGATTTCACTAAGTGTGCTTTATCGTATAGATTAGTGGAAGTCTTTCACAGTTGTTTCCCTGGGGTTTTGGGTTAGGCTAGAGTCACTGTGACAAGGTGTGAAGATGTCTGCTCTCTTTTGGCTCCAGACAATTCCCACTCTTACCCATCCAGTCCAGCCGTGTCAGTTTTTGAAGATCATGCTTTCTGATTAAAAGTTGTAAAGGACTAGAGCTGGACTTGGAAATCAGGAAAAGGCACAAGGGACAGTAGGCTCTGGCTGGCAGGTACAAAGGAGGCTGGAAGGTGGGCAGGACTTGAAGTGAGGAGGTGGCATAGAAGGACAGGGTAGCAGAGGTCACTGGGAGTATTCCTTGGGCAGGAAGCCCAAGGGTGTGTTACAAGGTGTCTGTGCTGGGAGATGAGAATGGGGACCTGTGAGTATGGGGAGAGAGGGCGGCTGAGAAGGGTATGGGTGAGACCTGGCTGTGGGCCATGGAACAAAAGGTTGGGGGTAGAGGAGAACGGAAAAGAAGCCCAGAAAGGAGAGACTAGATCTGAATACACGTGGGTATAGGAAATATATGCAGGCTTCCCATCTGTGCAGAGGAAAAACATTGTGCAGTTGTAGTATCCATTTTAATACATTAGTGCAAAGGCTTTGAATTATGTTTGTATTAACATTGTAAATCCACTTCTAAGTTTCAGCTGTTGGGTTTTGAATCATGGTTATGCTTCTTTTTTAAAAACTGGTTGTTGGTAGTATTATTGTTTGCATGCTAAATTTTGTAAATTACCATCACTAACCTTTGTAGAATTTTGGAAATGCTTCAGCAGGTGGTTGCTGGGTTTTGCTGCAGATTACCAGGGTATCACTAGAATGTAATATGTCACAAAGTAGAAATTTGCATCAGGCTTATGGAAAATGGCGATCTGCTTATAACTGAAATTAGATACTGTTTTAAAAATAGGCCATTTATACATTTTAAAATGTGAGGATATTTCAGTGTTTGCTAGAATCATAACAGCACCTCTGGTTTCTGATCTGCCAGAGCAACTTTTTGAAACGTTTCCAAAAGACTAAATTATTTAATTGCAATCATAGAATTATAATTGTCAGCACAGAACTATGATACAGGGTTGTGATGACAGAGAAATATAAGATCATTGCTGTGCTATGTGTCCAAAATTATTTATTGATGACTCAGTGGCCTTCTGAACCATGTTTACAGAGGTTTGGATGAAGCTGGTGTTCCCACAAAACAGCACAGGTGCCTATCTTGCTAAGTCTATCATTTGCAGACTGTAAGCCCAAATGTATCATTTGCTTGCAAAGACATTCATTATGTTATCTGACCTTCATCTACAAGAGGCTGAGATAACCCTACTCCAGGCTGTTCTCGTTTGCTATTAAGAGTTACCCTTCAGAGGGCTGAATGGATCTAGTTTGATAATCTTTTGCACTTTGCATCCTATCTAAATTGCACAGGTTGCTTACTCTTAAACTGTTGCCAAGTATTAAGTAGCAGAATCTAGCTTGTTGTTAACTGTAGTTGGGGTTGATACTACCGTTCTTCAAGTGGCATGTCAGCTATATCATCCTTTCTTGGACTGCCTGGGCTAGTGTGCTTGAGATGGGTTTTGCAGCCACATACAGAAACCAAAGCGGATATAGTCATCTGCAAAAAAGACCAGGCACCCATTTAAGAATGGTGTGCTGAGGACTGTCCTTTGCTGTTGCTAAATCCGCATGAGATAAGTTAATTTTTCTGCCCCTTCATTTTTTTTCTCTTTTGCTTGCATACCATAGGTACAGCATAACTTCTGCAGGTTATTGATGCTGCTATTGTCTGATTTAATGACTTAGGTGGTTCTTTCTATTTAAACTGATTTGCAGGCATACTTGGTTCTTTTTATTTAAATTTGTGGTGGTCTACCTGTTCATCAGCTGTTTCTTTCTCTTTATATATGGTAATCTCATTCTTGTAGGAACAATTTATTCTCCCATGATGCTTGGTATACCAGAAGTCAATGTTCTGCCAGGTATAACTAACCTAGTGGAAGGTCTGGCCCATGCTAAATAAGCATGCAGTTTCTTTCAATGAAATCAGTAAATAAATTAAATCTTTGAGCGAAAATTTATCTCTGCCTGTAGCGTGATGTGTCAGTTAATTGCGTGAATGATACCAGTATGATAGCTATATTGAAGTGACTGCTATACATGAAGGAAAAAAATTGTTGCAATATTGCCTATGATGCTTTTCATCTGTCTTCTGAGATGCTGGTTTTAAGAATGGATAGAATCTCTTCATTTCTCCTCCGCCACTGATGGATATCTTCCCTGTGGTGCAAAGTAGAAAAAAGTGTATTGATTCATAACAGTCAAGCCACGATGGCATGGAGATCTGTATTAATTTCGTTCCTCTGTGCGAGATCTCTGTAAAACACAGAACTTTTTTTTTCCATGCTTTTTAAAACATACTGATTCTGTCTCACATCCTGCAGGGCTGAATACCTGTGAACACCCATAATTATCTTTCTTTGTGAAACTCCGAGCGGTTGAATTTCAATACCTATCCCTTGTGCAATGGAAATAAATATGCTAATTGCTTTTCATGAAAGAAGGTTTTCTCCTTTCCTGTGAGAATTTCTTTAACTTCCTATATTTCTGTATTGTGTGTTATGCTGAATCTCTTTTTATGTCTTATTTAAACAGTTTTAAACCTAATAATTGATGCCAATGAGGTATAGGTAAGTGTCATATCTCATTCAGAATTTTACATGATAATATTCTTCAGTAATGAGATTTCAGCTTCCGTTACAGAATCACAGAGTGGTGGAGGCTGGCAGGGAGCTCTGGAGGTCGTCTGATCCAACCCCGTGCTCAGGTGGGGTCACCTAGAGCCTGTTGCACTGGAGCATGTCCAGACAGCTTTTGAATACCTCCAGGAATGGAGACTCCACCACCTCTCTGGACAACCCGTGCCAGTGCTCGGTCACCCTCACAGTGAAAAAGTGTTTCCTGATGTTCAGAGGGAACCCCCTGTGTTTCAGTCTGTGCCCGTTGCCTCTGGTCCTGTCACTGGGCACCGCTGGAAAAAGCCTGGCTCCATCCTTTTTGCACCCTCCCTGCAGGTATTTATATACATTGGTGAGATCCCCCTGAGCCTTCTCTTCTCCAGACTGAACTCTCAGCCTTTCCTTGTGTGAGAGATGCTCCAGTCCCTTCATCATCTTGGTGGCCCTTTGCTGGACTCTCTTCAGTATGTCCATGTCTGTCTTGTACTGGGAAGCCCAGCACTGGACATAGCACTCCAGGTGTGGCCACACCAGTACTGAGTAGAGGAGAAGGATCACCTCTCTCAACCTCCTGGCAATACTTTGTCTAATGCAGCCCAGAATACCATTAGCATTCTTTGGGTCAAGGACACATTGCTGCTTCACATTCAACTTGGTGTCCACCAGGACCCCCAGGTCCTTTTCTGCCAAGCTGCTTTCCAGCTGGGCAGCCCCCAACATGTACTGATGCCTGGGGTTGTTCCTCCCCAGGTGCAGGACTTTGTACTTCCCCTTGCTGAACTGCACGAGGTTCCTGTCAGCCCCTTTCTCCAGCCTGTTGAGGTCCCTCTGGATGGCCACACGACCCTCTGGTGTATCATTCCCTCCTCCCAGTTTGGAGTCATCAGCAAACTTGCTGAGGGTGCACTCTGCCCCATCATCCAGCTCATTAATGAAGATATGAAACAGTATTGGACCCAGTAATGACCCCTGGGGTAACTGCTAGTTACTGGCCTCCAACTAGACTTTGTTCTACTGATAACCACTCTCTGGGCCTGGCCATTCAACTGGTTTTCAGTCCACCTCACTGTTTGCTTATCCAGCTCACACATCAGTGCTTCTCTAGGCAGATCTCATGAGAGGCACTGTCAGAGGCATTCCTGAAGTCCAGGTAGACAATATCCACTGTTGACCTCTCATCTACTGTGCCATTGTAAAAGCTGATCACGTTGGTCAAGCATGACTTACTCTTGGTGAAGCCATGCTGACTACTCCTGATGATTTTCTTGTCCTTAATGTGACTGGAAATTATTTTGAGGATTAGCTGCTCCATCACCTTCCCAGGGATTTCAGTTGAGACTGACCAGCCGGTAGGTCCCCAGGTGCTTCTTCTTGCCCTTCTTGAAGATAGGAGTGACATTTGCTTTCCTTCAGTCTTTGGACAGTTCTCTCAGTCACCATGATCGATCAAAGATTATCAAGAGTGGCCTCACAATGACATCTGCTAACTCCCTCAGCACTTGTGGGTGCATCCCATCAGGACCAATTTGCTTAAGTCTTCCTTGGTCTGATCCTCTTCCACCAAAGGTATGTCTTCCTTGCTCCAGCCTTTCCCCCTGGTCTCTGGGGCCTGGGATTCCTGAAGGACAGTCTTGCTAGTAAAGACTGAGGTGAAGAAGGCATTCAGTACCTCAGCTTTTTCCAGGTCCTGTGTTACCAGGTGCCCTGTCTCATTCAGCAGTGGACCCACATTTTCCCTAGCCTTCCTTTTGTCACCTTTCTACTTACAGAAGTCCTTCTTGTCTTTGACATCCCTGGCCAGATTCAGTTGCATATGGGCTTTGGCTTTCTTAACCTCATCCCTACATGCTTGGGCAATGTCTCTATATTCCTCCCATGTTACCTGCCCCTGCTTCCACCTTCTGTATCCTTCCTTTTTGTGTTTGAGTTTTGCCAAGAGCTCCTTGTTCATCCATGGAGGCCTCCTAGCATTTTTGCCTGACTTCCTACTCACTGGGATGGACTTCTCTTGAGCTTAGAAGAGGTGGTCCTTGAATATTAACCAGCTTTCTTGGGCCTCCTTCCCTTCAGGACCTTATCCCATGGGACTTTTCCAAGGAAGTGTTTGAGGAAGGCAAAATATGCTCTCCTGAAGGCCAGGGTTGTGATCTTGATTTTTGCCCTCCTCTGTCTTCTCAGGATCCTGAACTGCACTGTCTTGTGGTCATCAGAGTGATCAAATAATATTTCTATAAGTGCATGAACTATTGTGCCTTTGAAGATGATAGGAGCATAGTATATATTGGAACCAAAAAGGAAAAAAAAAAAAATTTTTAAAAAGCACTAGGGAACTTTCTGTGAAAAAAAAAATATTCACTTGCAAGAACATTTAGTAAGTTAATTCTGCCAGAAACTTCTTTCTCTTGAAGTGGCAAGAGACAGTAGTATCCTACCATGATTCATTCCTCACAAGAAATATACATCAGAAATTGTCAGGGTTTTTTAAATGTTTCATTTCATTCTGCAGAATGGTATGATTAGGATCTAGTAGATCTTGCATGATTCTGCTTTAAAAAAAACCCAAAAAATAAATGGCAAAGTACTACAAAGGATGACCTATGCTGCTTTAAAAAAAAAAAAAAAAAAGAAAATGGAAAAACCTTTCCACTATTCCTCTTTGTGCCCTTGCTGCTAATTTTTAGAGTAAGTTATAGTGGATTTTCATGTAAGTTTTCCTTCCAAGAGAACAAAGGAAGAATTTTCCAGATTTAGTTCTTACCAGATGTTGACATTATGTATGTTCTATCACGTGTATTGCTACCTTCATAAGGATCTGAAAAAGCGATACTACAGAAATCACAGTAGGAAAGTTTAAATTTAGATTTTGTTTTTGAAATGCAGTAATGTGGGAGTTTCTAGCGGTAATGAGTTTGCTGTTAATCCAGAACGTAACTCAGTTTGCTCACCTAAATCAGCTTTGAAATTAAACTTCCATTTCAAAGACATATTCATAGTAAATTCAAACCAAGAAGAATCTGAATAATTCCTGATGTGGGTATAGGTGTCCTGGTTGTTTAGTACTGCATAACACCAAGTTCCCTGGAAATGACAGACCTGTCTGGCATGTGTATGTGTTACTGTCAGCGACTAATGGGATAGCATTTCTGAAAAGAAGGAAATTCTACAGTGATCAAAATCCATACATACATACTTAATTCACAGTTTACAATTACAGCTCCTAATTGATTAAAACAAAGTTAAAAATTAGTGATCCCCTTCTGCTTTCCCATGGAAGGGACTGTCTCTTAACACCACAATTCTGTCACGGCTACGTGAACACTCAGTTTGGTACTTGACACAGTCAGGATGGAAGTACTCTACAGTGTGGGAAAAGCAGAGAACAGGAGTTAGCATCCATTGGGAGAGGGGGAGGAAGAAGTGGGAAGATGACTAGAGCAAATGACCCTCAAACTTATCATAAGAAGTTAAATTACTTTCTTGTTTGTGAACATTTGCCATCATTGCTGATTCATGACTTAAAAGGGGTTTCAGGACATCATTCTGACAACTGAGCTGGTGTTCATTTTATAAATCTAACAGTAGAGATTTTTTTTTCCCCTTCCTCTTGACTTTTTAAACTCCATCTATGCTCTTATATTCCTGTGGTCTCTTTCTTTTTCATGCGTCATCACCAGAGCTTAATGGCTTTTAGTGTGAAAAAAATTGCAAATGCACAAATAAGCAATATTAAGTTGCTGCAGAACACCACAAAATCTATGGTAAAACATGCTGTATATATGGGAAGTTATGATAATTTAAAAAATTTAAATTAAAAAAAAAAAAAAAGAATATATTCCCTACTTATAAGAAATGTAGATAAAAGCGTAAGAGAACGCTCAGGAATTCTAGAACTATTTTTGAAGGGGGTTTTTTTAGCTATTTTGTACCACCTGTGGATTTCCCCTTCCATTATTCTACAACTGAAAATATATGATCAAAACCAGGTTTGCCATTGTTTTACTGAGAAATTAAACTGATGAATTTGTGTGATCTTTTGGAGTCAATGAAGTAATTCACAGTCCAGTTAGTTTCCTTTTTCAGTATTTTCCAGATTTTTTTTTTCCCACCAACTGGGCTATGTCTAAAGCTGCATTTTTATTTGGCCGAATGGGAACTGTGAACAGTTGGTAACTTTAAATCATATATCTGACTTATCCTGGAGCAGTTAAAGGACCAAGTTGCCAAGATTTGTGGGTATTATTTAGGCCAAAGTGTAATACCCTGTCTTTTGTACAGAAAAGACAAACAGAACAACTGATAGAGTAAGCTTTGTGTTAAATTTGAAATGCCAGTAAAATACAGTACCATTGCAATGACAATGATGCTTTGTACTTTATAGCACATTTCATTTGAGGAGCTGAAATAAGCTGTACACCATTATTGATGCAATTCTGTCATTGTAATGTATAAGAACTTACATTTGAATTTGTTAATTACATTATGTTACATGCTTTATCAGAAACTTTGTTAGTCAAACTGATAACTCAATTCCAGTTGCCTGGCTTGGTGTTGCAGAGAGGAATGTGTCTTACTGGGGCATGTTTATGAAATTACACTTAGAAAAAACCATTTTATAGAAAAGGTTTTTAGAGGATTTTAATGGTAGGCTGAGTTGGGACGGTTTTACTTTTTAAGAATGACTGTTGCAGCTTTTAAGCAGATTTGATGGCATTGCTTGAAGAGATGTTTTGGTTTAGTAATTTTGAGAGAATAGATTAAAAAAAGGTGACCATGACACGTAGGATTTTTAGACCATGGTGTCTCCTATTTATGTATNTAGGATTTTTAGACCATGGTGTCTCCTATTTATGTATTTAAAGATAAATTGTTAGCAAAACTGTTGGCAGTCCTTTTTGTCCTAGCCCATAATAGCTGTATTTAGAGCCTAGAGGCTCAATCAGCAGATGTTTTTTGAATTTTATAGTTTGCCTCTGGGTAGGCTTTTCTGCTTCTTGGTTTTATGTGCCCACAGCTCATTCTCTTCTGTCTTTCTTAGAGCTTTACTAAGTGCCATGTGCATTCTCAGCTTTCACTAGCCCTTTCTCTCAGCCCTCTTGCAGTTTCTAATTCATTGTTGCTGCCCTTGATCCCTTTGCTTTTTATATGTACCCATATCCCTCTTCTCTGCCTCTGTGTTTTTATTTATG
>WAAD01035837.1:9093-24882 GCA_013389945.1 Fregata magnificens | reverse complement strand
CAGTTTTGGGCCCCTCAGTACAAGAAGGACACTGAGGTGCTGGAGCGTGTCCAGAGAAAGGCAACGAAGCTGGTGAAGGGTCTAGAGCACAAGTCTTATGAGGAGCGGCTGAGGGAACTGGGGCTGTTTAGTTTGGAGAAGAGGAGGCTGGGGGGAGACCTTATAGCTCTCTACAACTACCTGAAAGGAGGTTGTAGTGAAGCGGGTGTTGGACTCTTCTCCCAAGAAACTAGTGATAGGACGAGAGGAAATGGCCTCAAGTTGCAACAGGGGAGGTTTAGATTGGACATCAGGAAGAATTTCTTTACGGAAAGAGTGGTTAGGCATTGGAACAGGCTGCCCAGGGAGGTGGTGGAATCGTCCACCCTGGAGGCGTTCAAAAAAGGTGTAGACGTGGCACTTTGGGACCTAGTTTAGGAGTCATGGTGGTGTTAGTTGATGGTTGGACTTGATGATCTTAGAGGTCTTTTCCAACCTTAATGATTCTATGGTTCTGTAGGAAGCTTCTGGACCAAACATTCAATTGAAAATCACTATAGTCAGCTCTTAACCTGAGAGTGATCTGTCTGGGCTGTGGACATACACCTGGTGCAGACACATCAGGCCCAGGCAAAGTGGAGCCAGGAGGGATGTCAGTTCAAATACTGTACAAAAGCAGCTGCATTGCCTCCAGACCCATTCCTGAAATCCTGAAAGGAAAAGAGGTGCCGTGGAGAAGGGGACTTACAGGCAGGAATCAGGGAGTGGGGACAGAGCACGTTTGGTATAAGCCAGGTCAGGCTCAGGGTCCAAAACAGAGCTTGGCTGATGACCGAGCTGAAGGAGGGGACGGTTGGTACAGGCTGGTGGAGAGGACAACAAAGTGTGTCAGACCCAGCAGGGAAAAGGCAGTGGACAGGATACGAGTGCTGCAGAGCACCAGCCCAAAACAACCCAGCTCAAGATGTGAGGTTCAGTTTCTATACTGAGTTGTGGTATAGAGACTCCTATAACGACGTGCTAAAATTTCAGACCATTTCCAGTGTAATTCTACATGGCTGAATCCAAGGAGTGTTTACCTGATTTTAAAAAACAAAGTAGAAAACGAAGAGAAAAATATTCCCTCATTAAGAGAACAGTAATAAACCTGAATCCTTCAGGATGTCTTGGTTAGGTGTACCCACCAATAATCAAACATCTTAAACCATCCATCCCAGTGTGCACAGCTTTTAATTTAACCCATTGAGACTACTGAATTTGTGCTAATGCTCTTGCCAAGAGACTGGAAACCAACCGCTGCGACAAAAACGATAAGTAAGAGGACATAATGCCCAGCCTTTGGTTTCCTGGAGAGTAATGTAGACTAATGCAGAGTGGAAAAAATTCATGAGTTGAATAATTCTGTTGCCACGGACAGTAGAAGTAAAAAAGCGAAACAACAAAAAATGGTATTTACAGGAAATAAGAAAAACACCGTGCACTGCCTCCCCCACTAAAAGGCAAAAACCAATAGCAGTAAAGAAAATGCTTATAAACACTTGTTTGCATCTTTCAGGTGCCATCCTGATCTTATCTTTAGCAATAACTGGTTTTACACTGGCGTTCAGAATTTGCTGTGAGTCTGTCTACAGAGAAGCAGTTCTTTTGCCCTCAACTCTGCAATCTTTCCTGCTTGTTTATTTACACTGGGAGAATTCCATAGTTTCTTTCTCCATTCCTTCTGCAGTGAATTCTTGTTCTTATTCTGGAAAGGAAAACTTGGCAGAATCAGTATGAAACAGAGAGAAGAGGTTAGGTGGCAAAATCATAAGGAATATAGGATAAGGGAAAGCTAAAGTATTTTAAAGTACCCTAAGCACTCAGCAGCTCATTGGCAGCTGCTTAAGGAAAAAAAAAACCAAACAAAAAACCCCAAACAAGCAAACAAATAAACAACAAAAGCACATGATTACTCTGTTGCTGAAAAGATGTTTTAAACTCTAACATAAATTGAATATAACTTATTTTCACCTTATCCAGAGCAAACAAGCTTATGATCCCCAGGGTACATCAGCTATAAATAAAACAGCCTCAACACTTGCTCACCAACAACTGCAGAGATTATCTCTCAGCAAGTAAAAACCTTCTGGGTATTATCAGTTAAACCGTGAAACTCTTGAAAGTGAAGATGATCACTGGGTCACAAAAGAAGTGGGGTTTTTTGGAAAAAACTGAGGCTTCTCATGGATTTTTCACGGGAAAGTTTTCTCAAACTGAGAGAGGGATCATGCCAGAAGACCTAATCGCTCAGCAGCGGGGGAGAGCAGGTAGGCTGGCTCTTTCCATACAGAAGAAAGTCCTAGTTAAAAATCTGATGATGTGCCATAAAATGGTGCTCTTGTTTTTCAGCCAACCTTTCTCCCAAGGAAAGTACTGAGAGACATCATGTTACCTTTTCCGAGACTACTGTTTGCTTGAGATCAAGATCAGTGTGTCACTTGAAAACATTTCTGAAGATTAAAGTGAAATTAAAGACCTTTGAGAGTGGTTAGAAGTGTTCTGGGTTGAAGGAATAATTCCAATTATTTTACTGAAACAGAGCCTGGAAATATCATGCCCTCTGCGAACAGGACAAAAAGTGATTTTTTTCCTCCCATTTTAAACATGGGCTCCAGGTATCAGGTGGATCTCAGAGAAAACAATTTCAGAAAAATAGCTGTTTGACTTTGAAAAACTTCCTCTTGTTTAATCTTAAATTTAATGATTACCTAGATGTTTCTAGGTGTATTGGAACTAGAGATCACAACAAATAGCACAGTGCTACTTATTTTCAACGGGCAGAAAGAGAGCAGAGATTTTTTTCATTTCATTCACCATTTATAGCTTGCTTCAGAGATTCCACAAAGAAACGTGCTTTGGCCATCCACGTTAATATTCAGAAGAGCAGCCTCTGCATGCGAGACACTGACTCTGTTATTGACTTTTCAATCCAGTATCACAAGCTGCTATGCCTTTTGGCCTTAGCAGAAAATAAGAAGAAATGGAGGCTTAGGTCTGGGTTGTTAGTCGCTCTCTCCTCACAAATTGTGAGCATATTTTATTCAACTTCACCACTGCTGTCACATCAGTCTTGTCCGTGCTCTCATCAGCCTTTGTGTGTATGCAGAGCTGCACACCCCTCTACAGCTGACGCTGCTGCGGTGACCCAAACTGTAGCAAAGTTCAGCATGTCAGAACAGGAGAAAATAATATCAAGCCCAAAAAGCAGTCTCCTCCAGGACAGAAGAGGCAGGGCACGGTCTTTTCTGCAGCGGCCAGCCCTGGGGGCTTGACAGCCACTCGGGGACACAGCGGTGGAGGAGCTGTTTAGCCCCAGGAGCTGAAGCTGGAAAACCTCTTCTTTCCCGCTAAGCAATGCCAAATGGTCCCCTACAGACCTTTTCTGTGGCCTTTCCAATGGGGCCAGCAGCTACAGGACTTCCACTAGCTGATGATTCTACTTTTTAGGTGAAAACCTGGCTCTGCTGGTATACAAAGGGTGTGGGGGGCCAGGGCAGGTTTCCAGCCCCTCCTGTATTTCACTGGCAGGAAAGTTTCTCTTGTCACCAGTGTTCATGTGCTGCCTCCTTTTTGTCATCTTTTTGCCAAACCAGTCTGTCAGACATCTGGTCTCTGTCTTGTCTCAGACAAACCATTTTTTGCAACACAACAAGAGAAAAGTAGTAAAAATGCAGGGCCAGAAGGGACTTTCTCATCCATCCCTCTGCAAGAGTAAATTGTAACCAAGCCACCTCTGAGAAATGTTTGTTTCTATAATTTCTCTGCATAGCTTGTTCTAGTGCACCATTTCCTGCTAGCTGCAATATTTTTCTTAACAATTCTTTTATTTCCCAGATACTCCCAGTTTTGTCTTGTACTATCCCACCAGAACTAGTCATTCTTTTCTTCTATAATAAGCTTTGATAAAACAGAAAACAAAACAAGTTCTTATGGGTTTGTTCATTCAGCTTTCTCTCAAGGGACAGCTTTTCTTACCACTACTGTTGGTTTTCCTCAGATTCTCTCTATTTGCTTGTGTTTTCCTTTGAGTATGCTCCTCAAAACTGGGGGACCTATTTGAAATAGGCCTTCTCTATTTCCAGGATGATATTAGCTGTTGTTCTCCACAGCAGCAACACTCTATTGACTCATTGTGTGTGAGTCCCTCTAAGCCCTCCACCGATGCTTTCCTGCTGGACTCCTGCCCAGGCAGTTATTCCCAGGTCTACACCTACAAAGGTAATTTTTCATCTTTCAGTGCCACACATTGCAGTTGTGCTCTCTGAATTTCATCTTCTTCATGTCATCTCTCCAGTTTATGATGCTTATTTGTCATCCAACCCTGTTTGTTCCCTTTTCTACTTCAGAAGGGCTCTCACTTCGGTGCCACCTTCCAAGTCACTCACCGGACACAAGCCAGGACAAATACCAGTGGTGCCCATTTGAATTCTGCTCTAGACAGCTCTCTTCAAGTATTTTGCTTTTTAACTTGTGTACTCATTTCATCCTGATTTAATTTTTGCATCTATTTTTCAAGTCCCTCTTTGTTACGATGTCATATGAGACAGCGTGAAGAGCCTCACTGGTGCCCATTTCTGCCCATCTATTTCTGTAACCCTAGTGGGGAAGACAATTAAGTGGCACTGGTGTAATTTGTTCCTGAAAAATCTGTGTTGGCTTCCATCTCTAGTTTTATTGGCATCTAGGTTCTCTTGAAATAACTGAAAAGCACTGGAACAAGTATAGTGCATACTGAAAGCAGGCAGACTGACTGCCATTTTTCTATTAATGACAATCTTTGACAGTCCTTCATCCCTTGAGCTTCATCCAGCCTCAAAGACTTTTCTACCCATTTTTCCTGAACTTTCTCCACATCTTGAGATATTATTTAACTTTTTTATTTGTCAAAATAAAAAGTTAAACAATATCCCAAGACCTGCCTTGCATGAAGAAAATGGTCTATCAAACTCCAATAAATGCATAAAGAAAAAGCACATTATATTACTCCATGCTGTGACAGTTTGAAGATGCTATGCACAAACTATGAATCAGATTTGAGTTTATGAATTCTATGACTAAACCAGGCACACAATAACACACATGGTACATCTGCTGGAGAGAAGCTACAGAACAAACAAAAACCAGTTAACAGAAAAGACCCTAATTTCTGTGAATCACCACAGCCAATGAAGACTTAAGAGGAAACATACAGAGTCTGATGGAAAGAAATTTCCTTCAAGCAGAGTAAAAATCATTAGGAACTAGTGGTTTCATAAAAAGGGAGGATTTAGAAAGACAGAGGAAGATGGCTACAGAACAGGAAAACAAAGTTTTAGACAAAAAATCAAATGAGAATTGGAAGAGGGTAGCACCCAGGGCATCTGCAGAGCAAAGAGCGCCCACAGTCACTCCATACCAGTGACAGTGTCTGGGCCGCACAAAGTCTGAGCTGCAAAGTTAACACATACATTAAATAATACTGGTGGCAATTAAACGCCCTAAACCAGGCAAAGGTAGCGTTAAAAGTTCATGGGGTTTTTGTGTCAGAGAGAGCATTCACCCTTTCATCTCTTTCAAAACAACTCTAATCTGATACATCAGCCCCATTTCTTCCCATCTTCTACAACCGTGTGAAGGCATCTGGCTATGTCCTTTAGCTTACTGTCTTCAGGATCTCACTTAAGTATGTATAGCAAATCAAACCTTCTCTTCTGACCTTCAGTTCTTTTGTCTCTGGCGTGTCCCAAGCAGACAGACTTGTATGTCTCTGATAGGCAGGGTAGATGTCTTCCTCCTTACTGAAAGTGAAATGAGGATATAATCTGTGGGTTAACTGACTTACAATAAACTGACAACATCAGTTACCTAGCTTTTTAAAAAATATGTTGATAAAACTCAGTGTTATTGGTGACCTGGTAACTAATTAATATTTCACATTCCCATTCTAAGAGATGGTGGTGTACACCAGGTCTCATTCAGTCTGCAGTTGCCCCGCATTGAAAGAAGTCTCCCTGGTATCTTCAAGCTCCTTTAAGGAACAGCAGTATTAGAGCAAGGAAACACTTCAGCACTGTTATGGAGTATTTGTACTAAAGTCGTGCCCAGAAGCTCAGGCACATATGTGAGCAAAATCAGTTTTCTCCATAAAGACCTTGTTCCATAAGAGAAAGATGAACAAAGGTGGAAGAAAGGGATAACACAACAAAAGCAGCTGATACAGGACTCCTCTTAGCTGAGCAAACACAGGAAACTTCATGGTTTTCTGCAAGTAAAACTAAGCAAAAGTTAATTAGTATGTTGACATACAAAGAGCTGGAAGATGGCAGAACAGCCATTTGTACAAGGTAACGCAACATAGATGAAAATGTATTTCTTAATGTGGAAGGAGGCAGAATAAGCAGGGAAATTATACAGCTATTTGCATGGCTGCATGTGCCGTTAATGCACAGGGTCCTGATTGCAGAACATTTATATATGTGTATGTGTATACCTGTGTGTATATATATATATACACATGCACACCTGTATTTAGTGGAAAGAGAGGATTCCCCATCTAAAATAGTACACACGCAGCAGTAAAACAACAGCAGGTGTGTTAATCTGAAAATGAAGTCATATCAGATCTTCACTGTCCCTTCTTGGTTTGGAAGAAACAGTGTCCTTTCTCCAGTTACCATGTTGGACCTGTGGCACACCTGGAAGGTGAAGTTTTTCTCCTGCAACAAATCCTCTACAGCCCTGTGCACTTTTGTGGTCTGCCTGCTTATCTTCTACTGAAATGTCTAATCTGCACAGCACCATAGTAGCTACACACTGACAGTTTAAGCAGTGCAAATGCTAACTGTGAGGGTCACCAGACTTCACATAACTTGGGACCAAGTGCATACTGAAATCTAGGAGAAGGAAGTTAAATAAGGAAATTCTAGCTCTGACCCTGCAGTGCACCTCAGCCCTGCTGAAAGTTTACATGAGAAGTCCTGTGGCAAAGCCGCACACACATGTAGAATTCTTTTCACTTAGCAGAGAAGTTTTGAGAGACACCTTTCAGATCCTGTTTAACAAATCCTGCTCCCTGCCTCACCTTCCCTGCTCAAAGCATGTGCCTGCTCAGGCAGTGGAAATGGGAGCTGACAATGCAGACCCACCTCCTGCTGTTAAGCCAATCTAGAGTCAAAAGGCTTTTTTCCCCTTGCTTTCATCTCCAAAGCAATAGCTGAGCTTCAGCAGACCTGCCAGAGGAGTGGGGATTTTGGAGGACCATAACCAGNTAAACGTGCCGCTCTGAAGCCGTAAGTTCTGTAGATGAATGCTGTGAGAGACTCGGAGGGCAAGCCCTGTTGTAACCTGCTGGCGTCTACAGTAACTGCAAGCACCAGGAGAAGCATCCTGCAAATCACAGGTATGGAAAAGTAGATACACAAAATGAACCAGAGACAAGGAGCTGAACTATTCACCCTTTTTCTTGATAGCTTTGGAAAGCAGAGAATATACTAACCCAGGCAGGCATGTTCCCATATTTCTGCATAGTTCTTGCAGAATTTCACATAATTCCAGAGGAGGCTGAGGGAGTCTGAGTGTGCTCTTCACATCCAGATCATGCCTGGAGGCTGAGTGCATTCAGCACCTGAAAGGTTATTTTCCCCCTTTTATCCCCAGGGATACAGGCTCCCGAGGAAGTCCTTGAGTTCACTGTTTCACAATAAATGTTATAAACAATGATGAAGTGAGCCATCCCACCAAAGCACTTTATTTTTTTTAGATATAGTTGTGCTAGACAAATGTTATTAAACCCTTATCTACATGAAGCTAGGAATAAATCTGCACAACTTGTGATCCAGGAGAAAGTATTTCAGGATTGTGCATTATGAGACTATCCAGAACATTATTCTTGCTTATCACACAAGTTCCTTGTTCTCTGCTGAACTCAAGCAGTAGAGCTTATTCTGCCTGCATTGCCAAAACAACTTTATATATCAAGGTGTATTTGTTACTTCCTAGGGCTTATAGCTGATGTAAAGATAGGATAAGAGTTTTGAATAGACACAGCAGAGGTGAGAATGAATGACTAGATCAAACAGTTAATTAAAACTGTTTTGGGAAAAGTGACAACTTAAAAGGCAAAATTATAATTTTTCAGCAATTTAACATAATATTGTGATCACAATTCCATTCTACACAGGAAGAGAGAATAAATATTCAAATAAATTCAAATAAAAACACCACTGAAATATCAAAGCTTTCAATATGTGAAATGTAATTTATTTTTTCCTATCTGATAGCAGAGCATATTTGATCTTCTTGGTTTGAATATGATTCTATCTAAGTTAAAAATATCTTCTTGTTGTTCGAGATTTACCCTTGAAAGATTAAGAGGATTTCAATGAGTTTTCTGGCAAAAATCAGGATTTTCTTCTTTTCTTTTCTTATGTTATCAATATTAGCATGCTCTGCCCTGGTCACATCTGCATGCCTGAAGACACTGGCTCTCAGCAATACTGTCTAATCATCTACATTCAGGTTTGAGAGAGAAAACTCAACTTTTGCTCTGCCATTTAGGCATGGAAAGCACTGTTACAGTCTATTGGACACCAGCAACATTACAGGAAAACATTAACAAATGGAACCCTGTTTTCGGCTAATGTTAGTGTTTCATTTGCACAAAAGATGTGTTTCCATCTGTATTGGGTCTGGCTGAGATGGAGTTAATTTTCCTCAGAGCATCCCTCATCGTGGTGCTCTGCTTTGTATTGGTAGCCAGAAGGGTGTTGATAACACACCAGTGTTTTGCCTACTGCTGAGCAGTGCTCGCACAGCATCAAGGCTGTCTCTCCAACATTTCCACCCCCTCACCAGTGGATTGAGGGTGGGCAAGATCCTGGGAGGGGACATAGCCAGGACAGCTGACCCAAACTGACCAAAGGGATATTCTATACCATATGACGTCCACTCAGCAATAAAAGCTAAGAGAAACGAGGAGGAGTGGGGGGCATTAGTTATTATGATGTTTGCCTTCTGCAGCAACTGCTATGCATACTGAAGCCCTGCTTCACAAGAAGTGGCTGGGCATGGCCTTCTGATGGGAAGTAGAGAATAAAATCTTTGTTTTCCTTTTGCTTCTGCACGTGGCCTTTGCTTTTGCTTTCATTAAACTGCCTTTATCTTGATCAATGAGGGTTTTTTTCCGTCTCATTTTCTCCCCCCGCCCTGTCCTGCTGAGGAGGGGAGTGATAGAGCAGCTTGGTGGCACCTGGCGTCCAGCCAAGGTCAACCCACCACACCGTCTGTTCATTCAGGAGGCCACTATGCTTAAGGAGGCTGAGCCACCACTGCACTGAGAAAGGCCCCTAGCTACCGGCCAAGGTTGAATTTCACCTAGTTTGGAGCATGGCTTTGACTAGGTCCTTCCAACAGAACTTCTCACACAAGTTGATGATGTCCTGCTTCCCCACATGGATTTTTACAGGGTTGGCAGTGCCAGTCTTACCCTGAAAAGGATGCACTCTTCCATGACATAGCCTGCAAAGACCTATCACCTGATGTGATGCTCCAAAGGACCCTTGTTCTTCCCAGGAGCAGTGGCTGCTTCCTCTAGGGCAGCTTAGTGGTATTTGTACTCCTGCGGGGTCAAGAGAGGCCCTAGGTCAGCCAGCTGCTCGCTGATGTGAGCTATCTTCCAGAGGAGGAGAAAGTTTGGTATCAAAATTAGGTACATGCAATGAGAATGTGAACCTCTGCAAAGCAGAGATTATGGCAATGCAAATATAGGAGTCAAACATTCAAAAAGAAGAATCCTTTCTGTCAGGAAATATCTCAAAATACTATTAAAACTTTCATGAAATTTTACTGAACGCTATTTTTCCAATTTCCTTCCAGTCTTAATCTCTTTATTATGCATTCTTTTTCTGAAACGATATTTCTCTCTCATCTCTGGAAATTCCTACCTGCACCTGGAGCTGCTCATCCCACAGGACTCTGCTGGCACTCTGAAGGGTTTAGGAGAATTTAGCAAAGGAGTGACTTGCAACATGAAGCCTAAAAATCTCGTAACCATGATTAGTATTTGTGATATTATTGCCCCTTTGTATATTCAAATATATTCTATATATATATGTGACATTTGAAATATAAGTCACCTTCTGTTTATCTGTATTGTCAGTTACTAAAGAGAACATTAAAGACCATTTCCTATAAATAGCAAATTATGGGGGGAAAAAAAAAGCTATAGTACAGGAGATGCAGTAAAACAGCAAATGCCAAATACACTGCTAGGTGTCTTTCTAGATGCTGAAATGACATGTTTAAAGCTCTTCCTGTGACAGGCAGGGAAGGACAAAGTCTGAACATAATACGTGTGTGTCTTGCTCATCAGTAGGATAGTCCGTCTGCGGGGAAATGCCCATCAGAGCTTGGCAGCCCAGGCTCCAGCTGCTTGGGAAGGCATCTCTCTCATCCTAGAGCACCAGTGGGTGTAATGCACACGGCACAAACCATCAGCCTTCCTTGATCACTGTTGCGATACTTGCACAGGATGCCTGCCATAAAAATGACACTGCCAAATAGTTTGGCAGTTTCCCTTGTATACCATCTGGGCAGACAGCAGTTTCTCTGGCATTTAACAGTTCTCTCCTTGACATTAGTCATGCTGGTACCTGCTCTGCCCTTCATCCCTTGCTTCCCCACAGTGATATGTTCTTGTCTGTTTGCTGAAGAGTGCCTGGGACCTTGCCTCTTTGGGCAGTATACCTCAGCTCTGCCTTGTCTCTGGGACATTGCTGTGAGCCCCAAGAGGAGCCACCTGCCCACTGTGAGACAAGCTTGTGCCCATGGATGCTAACAGCAGGTCTTGTGGTTTGTACACAGGCAGCCCTTCATCTACACCACAGTCTGAGAACCACTAGTGAACCTGCAGAGAGATGACCAACCATTCACCCAGGAGACAAAGACACAGCAGCTCCCACAAGCTGTTCTCCAAACTTCAGTTACTAGCTCCTTGGGTATTGAATTTAGTGATTTTTTTCATCCCTCCTTTGTCTTCCCCAGTAACTCCTTAAGACCTCACCTATCGAGGTCCTGTTGCAAACTGCTCTGTAGGCATCCTCCATCTGGCCTGAACAAAGGGAGCCCATATGGCTTGGGCAGCCTTAAAGGCAATGTCTTGCTATTGCCACTGAAAACTCCTTCCTTGTTACTTCCTATTCCCGCGATCAAAGTAAAACAAAAGCAGTTTGTTAAGGTGAGCTATAATGGCTTGATTGGAAACATCTCCGTCTCCCACTCCTCTAGCATTACTGCTGCTCAGCCTTGTCTTGGCACTAATGGCTGGGCTACCAAATTGACCAATCTTTCACTGCCTGTAAATAAGCTCAAAGTCCCATCTGAAACACATATTGGGGAACCCTTCTTTACACTGAAGAGCACCATGCAAAATCGCCAACTCATTTTGTGAGCGTTCTGCACTCTGCTGTGCTGCGGTGCTAGGTACTGCAGCTGGAGAGTCCCAGGCGGGAGACCGCCCTGGCCTCTGGGAAAACTTCCTGCAAGAAAACCATCACTTTTTTTGTAATATACCACCCGGGTCCTGTCTCAGGTACTTGACTTATGCCAGAACCAGGTGGTCTGCCCAGCCCAGAAATGTGCCACCTGGCTGGGAAACTTCCTGGCACTCCCTGATTGGGAGAATGAGCATGAATATGGCCAACTCTTACCATCTCACTCTCTTTCACTCTCACAGGCACACATAGACCCCCTTGCCCTTTCCAACCACACACAAACATACACACCTGTGTGCACACACTCACACCTCCAGTTCCCAGTATAGGGTCATTGCTTTATACCTTCCATAACTTTCAAATGTCCCATAACTTGTCAATGGGTCAAATGTCCCATTGTCTTCCATCCAGAAAATCCTCCCCCCTCCCACATACAGGCTTTGAGAGCACATTTTGGGTATGTTTTTAATTTCTGAATTCAAGCAGGTAACCTTTTCATGCTATGCTTGATATATGACCTTTCATAACCATTTTGTCTCATCCATTAAAACAAGTTTCTTACAGGATTGATTGCCATGACCTTCTCTTTTCTCAGTGCCCAAATGTGATGGGTATTCAAGTGTTACACAGGACCTTTTCCCATATTATTAACCTTCCCATTCCCCAGACTCCCCAAAATAGAGTAGGAAGAGAAAAGGACAAAACCCTTATTTTGTAACACCTCATCCATTCAGCTAAGTCTTAAGTCATGCGAGCTGAACAGAAGTCAGCTGAAGTCTGGGCTACTGGATCATCAAAGGATGGGCAAAACTGCCCCATGAAAAAGGAGATGATAGAAAGGCAGAAAGCTTTGAGATAGAGGAGGGAGGGAGAGGAACTGCAGTACTGGCGGATGGAGACCAGCCCAAAGGACATGACAGAACTGGAGCAGAGGTGCTTGTTTGAACTTCTCAATGCTCTTTTTCAGAAGGCCCCAGAAGAAGAAACTGATATATTTTCGTCCTTGTCTATCCCTTCAGATACTGTTGAATAGGCGGTAAAAAAATGAGCCTGTATGGAGCTCAGAAAATTTAGGCTTGATCTGATCTTTTTTTCTTTTTGCAGTCCCATGTTCTTAGTCCCTCTGCTGCTAATGATGTTACTATTGGAAAGAGGTAGATCAATGCAAGGGAAATACAGCATCCATGTAGGGTTGCTGTCAGGGATCTCGCTATGTCCCTCTGTGAAAATGGGACAAAAACAGATTTTAGGGTTATATTTTCAGATACACATTGTGCAGCTTCTGATGTAACTCTCAAGCTCATGATATTAATATAGTTTCATCAACAATATTACAAAGGTCAGTGTAGGTCCTCAAAATAAGACAGAGCCACGTTCCTCATTTGGCAGACCTTTGCTATGCTGAACTTCTCACTCAGGAAATTGAGCTTCCTTTCAATATTTTGCTTTCTGCCAAATATTTGTGCTTAAGATAAGAGAAAGATGTTGAATTTGTTTCTACAATATTGTTACATTGTTCAGAAATAAAAAACATTTACAAAAATGATATATTGTAAGGTTTGGAGGGTTTTTGATATTTATTAAGCCAACAAATATCAAATGGAAAGCCATTTAAGGCTTTCTCTGGAGTGGTCTTTCTCTGGAACATACACCCCAGTTCACAAACTGTGCCTTGAATTTTTGTGGACCAGCAGTGAAAGCCAAACTTTATGGAGGGAGCAGCAGGAATCCATTTACCATCAATAAACATTGTAAGCCTCTTGTATGCCTGTACCAGCTTCCACTGAAATAACACAGCTGGGTAGTTTGGGAAAAAAAAGGCTGCAAGTATTCATTGCTGTATTTGCCTCTACACAAGCAGGAAAAGTTGGGAATAGTATTTTCAGACCTGTTGATTCATTTTGACCACACCATTCCCTGGTGTGGTTTTTATCAAACTTCACACATTTGGAAACTTTAATTCCTTCTCTCAATATAACCTCATGTTTACACCTGTGTATTGGGTTTGCTTGGCAAGGTTTTGGTAGCGGGGGGGGTGTTAGAGGCATGGCTTCTGTGACAACCTCCTAGAAGCCTCCCCCATGTGTGACTGAGCCAATGCCAGCCGGCTCCAAGATGGACCTGCTGCTGGCCGATGCCAAGCTGTAGTGCCTCTGTGATAACATGTTTAAGAAGGGGGAACAAGAAAACTGTGCAATTGCAGCTGGAGTGAGGAGTGACAATATGTGAGAGGAACAACTCTGCAGACACCAAGGTCAGTGAAGAAGGAGGGGGAGGAGGTGCTCCAGGTGCCAGAGCAGAGATTCCCCTGCAGCCCACGGTGAAGACCATGGTGAGGCAGGCTGTCCCCCTGCAGCCCATGGAGGTCCACGGTGGAGCAGATATCCACCTGCAGCCCGTGGAGGACCCCATGCTGGAGCAGGTGGATGCCTGAAGGAGGCTGTGACCCCGTGGGAAGCCCATGCTGGAGCAGGCTCCCGGCAGGACCTGTGGACCCATGAAGAGAGGAGCCCATGCTGGAGCAGGTTTGCTGGCAGGACTTGTCACCCCGCTGGGGACCCACACTGGAGCAGTCTGTTCCTGAAGGACTGCACCCTGTGGAAAGGACCCACGCTGGAGCAGTTCGTGAAGAACTGTAGCCCGTGGGAAGGACCCGAGTTGGAGAAGTTGGTGGAGGACTGTCTCCCGTGGGAGGACCCCATGCTGGAGCAGGGGAAGAGTGTGAGGAGTCCTCCGCATGAGGAGGAAGGAGCGGCAGAGACAACGTGTGATGAATTGACCGCAACCCCCATTCCCCATCCCCCTGCGCCACTGGGGGAGAGGACGTAGAGAATAATCAGGGGTGAAGTTAAGCCCAGGAAGAAGGGAGGGGTGTGGGGAAAGTGTTTTAAGACTTGGTTTTATTTCTCATTACCCTACTCTGATTGGATTGTTAATAAATTAAGCTAATTTCCTCGGGTCGAGTCTGTTTTGCCCGTGACGGTAACTGCTGAGTGATCTCTTCCTGTCCTTATCTCAACCCATGAGCCTTTCGTTATATTTTCTCTCCCTTGTCCAGCTGAGGAGGGGAGTGATAGAGTGGCTTTGGTGGGCACCTGACATCCAGCCAGGGTCAACCCACCACAGCCTGCAACCCACTTTTGACATTTGTTGGACAAAAATCCTCTTACAATGATAATACTTTTAATGAGAATATTTCTCTTTTTTTTCATTGGAACCCATATTAAACTAATTATTGCAATGACTGTAAAAGAATAAGTACTTTGCCAGAATAATGGATATCTAAATTTTGTTTATACGAAAGAGCAGACTTAAAATATCTTAAAATATCTGCATTAACATTGTTCTAAATATTACTATTTATATTTTTACAATTCAGAATGTATTTGGGAATAAGACAGTGTGATGTTATTATAGAGGTGAAGTATTAAATTTTTTTTGTTCCTGAATTATTGCAGGATGAACACTAAGTGGGACTATTGCTAAAAAGCAGTATTTTTCTGATCTGCTTTTTTTGTTTTTTGCTTACTTCAGAAGTTACTCCAACCTAGCAGAGAACTGCCTGGAGGACTGGAGCAAGCTGAGTTCAAGTCTGTACTGCAAATATGGTTCAGGTGTATACAGTTGCCAGTACACATCTGTGCCTGAATTTCCCTGATAAGGACACTGTGGATAGAGGCACAGGTTGATTGCTAAACCAGGCATGCAGCCACCAAAGAGAAACTAAAAGAAACTAAGTACCCAGGTCAAGAGCAGTATTTCTCTAACATGGAAGAGCTGCATCAGTGCAGGATGTCTGTGCAAAACACAAGTCTAGATCTTCAACTATCCATTGCTGAAATTTCCACCCATTTGTGAAGGATGAATTAGTGAATTGACCCAATGAAGATTAATCTGCAACAGCAGTTAAATTTATGTCACAGGTGAAATAAGTAATTTAGAATAAGTATTCCTACCAGGATCATCTAAGAAATGAGGGGTAAATTTCTATCAAATCTCCACCACTTTGTTAACCCATGCTCTCACTTTGCAGCTTTGTAGGGTTCAACAGAATAACTCCCAAGAACACGCACACATTAACTTACAGTGCATCTGCAGCAGGACACAAATAACATGCTACATCCCACTCATGTAATAGTAAGGTCCTTTTCTGTCACTCTGGACTACTGAGCAACACCAGAATATTCCACATTATTAAACAAACATGCTGCTGCCAAACTAGTATTTTTTGTTTCAACACAAATAGGGGCACTGCACATCAATCATGAATGCTTTCTTTATCTCTCTGTATTGCTGATCACTC
>WAAD01035836.1:6197-24810 GCA_013389945.1 Fregata magnificens | reverse complement strand
AATAAGAACTTAAGGTTCTTGAACAGTGTAGTCAGTGAATCTCAGGTACTACTACAAATGCAGCATGTTCAGAGTCTCATAGGCTAGATGTGCAGTGCAGGCAATTGCCTAACATTGTTTTAATTCTGTTCTGCAGATTCTGGAAGTGAGTTGTTGCATTGTTTGCCTTGTATTTTGCAAGACCTTTACTGGATCTGGCTCCATATCTATTGTTAAATGCCTGTCCTTCAGCAGTGGAGTTATTTCATTTATTAAACTTATGATACTGATCCTAGGTAAATTATCAATGCAGCCTAAATCCCGTTTTAAAAAACAAGATGCTTCAAGCTTACAGCTTTCAACTGACCAAATCATTCTGGGAACAAATCTTCAGTTCCAGGAAGAGTTTTCTGAAGAAATCAGGGTTGTGCTGTCTTCCCATATGTCCTGATTTTTCACACTCTTGATGGTCTAACTAATTAAAGGAAATTTCAGTCCATGTACCCTGAAGAATCTTTATTTTCACATCAAACATTAGATTTTATGCGGAAATGCATAATTTAGAAACTACCCTGGGGTCTGTCTCACAGCACAGCAAAACAGTGTTGTGTGGAGATATAAGGGAGCAGTATAGTCACAGCAGCACAACTCGCTACAGAGCTAGGAGCAACTGCAGAGTAACAGGATGTATTAGCTAAGGTGCAGTGGTATGGTATTTTAACTGTACCTAGCACTTCAGAGCTATTTGGCAGCATACAGCATTTTTCTACATAGAACAGTTCATAAGCAGTGGTTTCAAGTGCTAGTCTAGCTAAGTGATCACTAATTTTTGCTGTGTTTTGGGCAGCAATATGCAGCAAACATTGCAGATAGCATCCATCTTGCTCGCTCTGTTAAACACAGCTGTGGCAGAAGTGGGGTTACGGCTATCAGCAGTGCTGGAGTGGTTTTTAGGCAAGGTATTGTGCACAGCTGTGGACTGGGGACTGCCAATGTTGACTGTTTATTCCATTCAGATAATTATGTGTATCCTTGTCTACCCTTCTGTGAGGGAGATTATTTCTGATTAATCTTCTCAGTCTTAATAGATAACATGATTACCAATGTTGAACTGCAACTACTGAATCTGAAGCAGGTATTGAAAGATTGCCTTCATTACCTGCTGTTCCAGGTTCCTCAGTTACTGTAATTTGTCTGACTCTTCTTTGCCTTTCTGCTATTTACTTAACACTCGGTCACTGACAGGCTGCTTTTGTTGTGTAGCTTTTAATGTCTGACTGAATTTGATCCACAGATTCTTTCTGAGAGAAGATTCTGCATTTAGCTGAAGATGCCCCAGGGTTCAGTGATTATGCTTAGCAAAGACTGAGGTTTGTAATTCAGATAGTGATTTCCACGAACCTTTTAGGTAGTAAGTCCTCTAAGCATCTTGTGAAGTACATAAATATTGTCCCTCTAACAAGGAAAAGAAAAGCAAAATACAGATTTTGGGGAGGAACTTTCCAAGTGGTAGGTAGATCTATAGCTTGCTATAGGACAGGCTGTAGAAGTTCGGAATCCTTATCTTATTGCCCTCTTTTTATCTCCAAAACTTCCACTGGCTTCAGTGAACTGGGTTTTTTTGGACTCAACTTTCTTTAAGGCACAGACCCTGATCTCATAGATTGGGTGGAAAATATATACCATATTGCTTATGATAAAAATCAGTTGCCTTGCAGTGAGTCCATGGTAGAGTCATGAATTTCTGGGTGTTACCTCCAAAAGCACACAGTAAACAGTGCTTTTTCTTGTACTATTGTTATTCCAGTATTCTTAAAGATGGAAAAAAGCTCCAGTACATGGAGATGAATACAGAAGAATTCTTGCAAAGCTAAAGAATTTCCTCCGTGAACTCGACTTTGAAATCTATGAGTGCACCTCATAAAAATGTAACTGTCAGTGGAAAGCTGTGTTTGGTTTCTGTGCCTTTCTCTGGTATCTGAAGCACAGTGCAGGAGTGCACTTTATACACTAAAAGCACAAAACATCTTCTATATATAAGAGTTAAAATAAAGGATGAATTTCATAATGAAAGAAAATGCATCAGCCGGAAGACTTGGGTAGCTCTGCCTTAAGAACCTGACAACGATGGCTTCACTCTGCAGTTCAAACAGCCTCAGCCAAGACCTGGCCCAGAGCCCCTGGGCTTTTGCTTCTGTTGTTCCAGTTGGGAATGCACAGTTTCTCTGACACCCCCGGTTTCTCTAACTTGGAAGTGGTCTTCCATACAAAGCCCTGCTCATTCGGGAGTTCCCAAGCATGCAGGGCTCCTGCATGTCAACCAAAAGAGAAGCTGGTGTGCATGTGAACTGAGGACGGGGGAATAGCCCTCGATGTCTGTCCTCACTCTCTAGGGAATAGTTCTGATTAAGTAAAGAAGACTCATTTTAAGGTAGCTGTAGTCTTTCTTGCCCTGCTAGCTTTGTTGACTCTCAGGACTTTCTGTCCCTTCTGTGGAGTTGACCACTGCACATGGAGCAGCAGCTGAAATGCTGTGCTTTACTGTCAATGTGCTGCATTAAACTGGCACCAGTTTCTGAGTAACTTAATACGCAAGCATTCACTAACCAGAGCCCTTACTCTACCCAGCCGACTAGGCTTTTTTCTCTGCCATCTAGTCGGGACTGCTTCTTTTAGATCATTCCCTTGCCATCTGCTTGGCTGATGTTTTAAGAGACCTGTGTTTTGATCCCTTTTTCCTCATCCAGTTTTGGGACCTCCATGAATTTTAATCTGGCTGTTGTACTCAGGGACATGACGTTGTTTTTACTTACCTAACTGGCTTCTCTAACCTTCTTTGATTTCACTGTATGTTTTCAGGCAGAGAGCAATGCAGAATTTAACATTGTATTCATTTAGTACTCATCAAATGAAAATAATACAAACTCTGTTCACCTTCACTATAAACAGTGGTGCCCAAACTTTGTAAAGCCATTTTTCCTGTGTGTAGCTGGGAGCTGAGCAGCCAGTGAGGAGAATATTTAAACTCACATAGTTCAGGTAATTCATTTGATAGAAAGTATTCACTGTTTTGTGTTTGTCAAATAGTCCCTCCTTGTACACTAATGAGGAGTACCTAAATTTGAACCCTTGGTGGGTCCTAACTTCTGGAAAACCCTGAATACCTGCCTCTGGGAATACAGCCCTTATAGGACTTTGTAAATGGATGTACAAAACTGTGGGAGACTTTTGAAAATCTTGGCAATAGGAGTTCAGCTCTGCTTCAGACTGCTGCAGTTTTCTTTCTTTTCCAGAACCTTTGCCAAACACTCTGGTGCTCGGTGAAAGGCTCCTGCCGCTCCAAACTGGATGCAGCTGCGGATGGAACTCGGTGTGGAGAAAACAAGGTGACTGTGAGCCGTGCTGCCTGCAAGCTGCGCTGCTTGCAAAAGGACAGCGGAGGAACCATGAGGAGCTCTGTGAACGTTTAACCTGAAGGAGGGGCATCCTGTGACATCTCCATTTAAATTTCCATTTAAGTTTTCGACCTTCAGGGACTGAAATAACAAATAAGTCATAATAACATTTTCCTGCGACAATGATCTTGAGCTGTTTGTCCTTTCTCTTCTCTCTTCAGTGGTGCTTCTCTGGTGAGTGCATTACAGTAGGCAAGACTCCCGAAGCAATCCATGGCGGATGGGGTGTTTGGTCATCCTGGTCCCATTGCACAAGGACATGTGGGGCAGGAGTTCAGAGCGCAGAGAGACCATGTGATAACCCAGAGTAAGCTGAGTGTACAATCTTTTCTTACTTTTTATTCAAGATCTTTAACATACTTATGACATTGGAAACTCTTTTGTGTGAGACTGTTATCAGCAGGTGCCGCAGCAAGACAGACACTGAACACCTCTCCTTCCCAGTTAAACATACCTGTGTGAAATTCAGTTGGCTCACTTTTTACAATTGTCATCTCATTCTTTAATCCTTACCCTCCATGGAGCTTATTTCTACACAAAATGAAAAACATCCTGTTATTTAGCATTCAGGCTTTGCAGAAATAATAGAAATGTTGCTTTAATAATACTGCCACTAATAAATAAATGTCCTCAAACACCGGCTGAGAACAATAGCTAGCAATCTGTTCCTGAGGGAAATCAAGGACTCACCTTTCATGTTTTGTTCTAGTTATCAGCTTTGTTTGAGCTTCAGACACATGAGTTGATAGGTACAGAACACAAAAGGCAGAATTTTCTAATACATATCTGAGTTCATGAAGACCCTACATCTCATTTTCAGAAGTCACTAAGAGGGTGCCTGACAGCAGAAATCACATGGCTTTTCTGGAAGAACTGTCAAGCATTCTGAAAAATATGGTATTTTGGGGGAGTTCATTTGATAAGGTAATCTGTTGTGAGCTTAGCCAGGCAATGTACCAAGCACTTCTTTGGGATACGGGGTTTGTCTAGATCTCTGGGCTCCATGCTGACATGTTTGGGTATTTGAACATGTGAACGGTATCTCTACCCTGTCAAGGATTCAGATTCATCTTGTTATACCATTGGAACCTGAAAGACATTGCTTTTTTAAAACTATTTTTTACCCAGAATCTCACGACCCAGTCTCAATGTTCCTTTTCTAGACCACAATTTGGAGGAGACTACTGCACTGGAGAAAGGAAACGTTATCGCATGTGTAACATTAGCCCCTGTCGCAAAGGCTTGCCAACCTTTCGTCAGATGCAGTGCAGTGAATTTGATACAGTTCCCTACCAGAATGAATTCTACCACTGGGTTCCTGTTTATAACACAGGTATGAAGCTACAAATTTTTTAATATCTTGTATAAAAAGTCAAATTTACAGACCTATGAGAAACCTCTATGAGGGCAAGGAGTTACTGAATTATAAGTCTTTTAATTAATTAGAGAGAAAAAACTGGTGTGCCTCCATATGCAGGAGTGCCTTTTGTGTATGCACAAAGGCAGTGGTTCTCCTCTACACATAGATGTTTTTGCAAAGCTCTGATGATAATGGCTCTGAGTGTAACTAGCCCAGTTCCCAGAAAGATATTGCACTAAGAAAAGCTGTTGAAGTCACATCTATACTAATTGTTTGGGATAGACCTAAACCATCTTTTCCAGTGTCAACCACAGAACAAGAAGTACAGCAGTATAGTGTAGAGCTGCACGTTTGGGCCTGCAGGCATCACTGCACCCAATAAGCAGAGGTGTTCCGCTGCACAAATGTGGCTTTACTGCTTCCAAACTCAGATCTGCATGGTAAGTGTACTTGGGACCACACTGAGAAAGTAATACCTCAACAGGGTAAGTATTGTACTGCCCTGTATTGTAGAGGCAGAATCAATGCCTCTGCCTTATAACTTGCTTTGTAAGAGCTAGTTACTAAATACAGGGGTAATAGTTATTACCATGCAGTTTAATTCTTGGTGTATACATAAATGTAAGGTGTAGCTTATCCAGAAGAAGCTAGTAATGTAATTTTTTTATGAAAAAATAAACCAGTTAGGGAAGTAAAGCTCAAGATTCAACTTCCAATTGGATTTGCCAATAGTATTTTTCAGCATGTTCACTGCATTTTCACAGTTATTGGCAGGTCTGAATAGGTTTCCTAAATCTCGGCTACTGTTTCAATTTCATCTAACAAATACACCATTGAAGATGAACCTGGAGCAGACAGAATTCCAGGAAAATTTCTGATGAAAGAAAATACAGCTGATAGAACAAGACTTTTTCAGAATGACTCCCAGCAAAACAAACTATGGTAAATGCTAACAGCCTAAGTCCAAAGCCAAACTCATAAACCATTTTCTGCAGTCACCTGTCACTGAAATTGGGATTCCAGTCCTCTCTGTTACTCACGTGTACCACTGCAGGGTACACCCTTGGTTCTGTTCGTGTCCTTTCTAGGGCAGTGCTACAGAACTGGTAGTTCTGCCTGTGCATTTGTTGCAGAAGGTCTGCTTTTAAAGGGCATTAAGAATCATGAATCAAATCCTTCCTGCACACTGGAAGGCAGGCCTGTGGTGTGTCCATGCCATATTTCAAATAGAGCTGATTGTATCTTTACAGACAAGCCACTTACCTTTGAAATGCTGTGTTGCTGAGCCTGATATATTTCATCTGGAATATCCTGGGTTTTGGTGGCCTTTTGCAAAATCCTTCAAATACCAAGGAAATACTTTTTTCTGTGGCTTAAAAAGCTTTTTGACTGTTTTCACCTGTTTTCTCAGCAGCCAGAATTTCAGTCTGGAGTTACATGTCTCCCCCGTGATCTGTGAGGTCCTTAATGTTTGTAACTTCATTCTTACATTCCATTAACAGCATTTGAAGTGTTTTCTTGCTGCTAAACTCTAACTTACAAAAATCATGGCTTCCTCAGATAGGCAGGCTCTCCTGGGGACACTCATCTCAGCAGGGAGTTGGCCAAATCCTCTGCCGATCCTTCATCTGACATGATCATTGTAGGATTGAGGGTGGGTGGCTGTTGTGGGACCACTGCTTCCAGTTTTGTCCAGCCAGCATTACCTACTGCACTGAAATACATCTGAGAATTTTCTTCCCATCTCAGTTTCAAATTTTGTTTCTCCTTCCATTGGTTGCTAAAGGTGTCCTGGGCAAAATAACTTCAAATAGGGTCATGAAACAGTGCTCTCTCTGTGAGATGGAGGAGTTTGAGCCTTTCGTGTGAGTGTTTGTCCTAAACAGACCAAGACTTTAAAAAAAAGCAAACCAACAGCCTCTTGTAAACCCCACACAGAAAAGAGCTGATGTTTCAGGCCTCTGGAGACTTAATCACCATGTCTGCCATATGTACACCAACCTTTGTCAGTGTACACCAGCTTCCCTTCCTTTTCCCCTTAACCGGTGCAATCCAATTTCAAAGACTTTTCACAGCACTCTGTTACTACTTTAGCTTGCTGCCAAGAAGGTTTTGGCTTGTGTGGTGGGTTCACCCTGGCTGGATGCCAGGTACCCACCAAAGCTGCTCTATCACTCACCTCCTCAACTGGACAGGGAAGAGAAAATATAAAGACAGGGTTATGGGTCGAGATAAGGACAGGGAGAGATCATTCACCAGTTACCATCATGGGCAAAACAGACTTGACTTGGGGAAAATTAGTTTAATTTATTAACAATCAAATCAGAGTAGGGTAGTGAGAAATAAAACCCAAATCTTAAAACACCTTCCCCCCACCCCTCCCTTCTTCCCAGGCTTAACTTCACTCCCAATTTTCTCCACCTCCTCCCCTCCAGTGATGCAGGGGGACAGGTAATGGGGGTTGTGGTCAGTTCATCACACGTCTCTGCCACTCCTTCCTCCTCAAGGGGAGGACCCCTCACACTCTTCCCCTGCTCCAGCGTGGGGTCCCTCCCACGGGAGACAGTCCTCCATGAACTTCTCCAATGTGGGTCCTTCCCACGGGCTACAGTTCTTCATGAACTGCTCCAGTGTGGGTCCTTTCCATGGGGTGCAGTCCTTCAGGAACAGACTGCTCCAGCGTGGGTCCCCCACGGGGTCACAAGTCCTGCCAGCAGGCCTGCTCCAGCGTGGGCTCCTCTCTCAATGGGTCCACAGGTCCTGCCAGCAGCCCGCTCCAGCGCGGGCTTGCCACGGGGTCACAGCCTCCTTCGGGCACATCCACCATCTCTGGTGTGGGGTCCTCCACAGTCTGCAGGTGGATATCTGCTCCACTATGGAGCTCCATGGGCTGCAGGGGGACAGCCTGCCTCACCATGGTCTTCACTAGGGGCTGCAGGGGGATCTCTGCTCCGGCACGTGCAGCACGTCCTACCCCTCCTTCTCCTTGGTGTCTGCAGAGTTGTTCCTCTCACATATTCTCACTCCTCTCTCCTGGCTGCTGCTCTGCAACAGGTTTGGTTTTTTTCCCCCCTCTTCTTAAATATGTTATCCCAGAGGTACTACCACTGTTGCTGATGGGCTCAGCCGTGGCCAGCGGCAGCTCCATCTTGGAGCCGGCTGGCACTGGCTCTGTTGGATATAGGGGAGGCTTCTAGCAGCTTCTCACAGAAGCCACCCCTGTAGACCCCCCGCTACCAAAACCTTGCCATGCAAACCCAACACAGCTTGTGTTTTATTATAAGGCATTTCAAATCCTCTTGTGCTGCACATGGGATATAAGGGGAAAAGAAATTATCATGAAGCTTCTTTCCCAAACCCTGAGTGCATGTAACAGTTTTTGTGTGGAAGTGTCTAGCTGAGGAGACGAAACCCTGAGCTAGACGTTTTGTGACGTTTTAGACATTCTGTGTTCCTTCATCCTGCTGGAAAAACAGTAGTTGATCTAGATGGTCACAATTCTCTCTCCTGGCTTTAAATTCATAGCTTACATAAGCCATTTCTAATGAATGTTACATAATTAAACACTGTTGTAATGTCCTTTTCTGTTGTGTAAATTGTACCTTCACAAGAGGACAAAGACTCTTTTTTGAATAGCTTATGATTTAATACAAGGTGAGATGCAACAAGCAGCTTCAACAAGCAACGTGGCCGAAAAGCAATGAATCACATCGTGCTGTTACCGAGGCTAACTTTATTTAAGTTTTCCAAGTGAGATTTTTCCCTTCTGTTTTAAATGAGTTTGGGCCTGTTGGGAAACTTGCATAGTCCTATTGTGGATTTGCCCTGGCGCACAGAAACCCATGTGCTCAAGCTGGAGCACCTGAGTATCCCTGGGAGTCTCAACATGAGGGGGACTTCCAGGTTCAAGGGTGGCTAAAGCATCCAGCAGCTCTGACCAGGATATTTTCTGAATTGTTCTCATGACCCAGGCCCCTACTTCGACACTTCAGTCAGACTTTGGTACTAAGCTACTTCTCTTGCCATCAGGCTGACCCCACATTTATTTATTTCATACCTTTTGACAAATGACATGTATCTGAATCTGATGGCTTCTCAGGGCTTATCTTCCATGTAGTAAGTATGAGTCCTACATTGAACCATATAAATGCCTTTCCTTTCTCAGTTGGTGCCAGGATCATCTCATGTACTGGCAGATAGGGGTTATGTTGCTAAAGTGTTTTAAATTTCGTACTTCTTCCAAAATATGCCTGTGTGTCAAGCAAGATCTGTACCGATATGGTTGCAGGGGCTGAGCTAACAGCTTGAGATAATGTTTCTGCTGCCACTGCTTTGACATTAAACTTTCTTTTGGAGTTCCAAGCTTGGTTAAAGTGATAAAGAAGCTTCACTTCAGCTTTTTTGCCCCGTCTTGTCTGTGTTTGATAATTGTCTTTTCTAATTTTCTTTGTTTTGGATTTCCTCATCCAATTCTGAGTTCTCACAGAGGTGAGGGTTTGAAGAGGCCCACCACTTTTGTTCGTTGTGAAGTAGGAAGAAATATTGAAGCCTTATCTTCTGCATGCAGACACGCTATTCACATTCTTCTCAGTCAGGTTAAGCTGGATCCTTCCTGCATGTGAACTCATGAGAGTCAGCTGCGAGGGCAACAGATTTAAATTAGGAAGGGAATATGTTCCTTTCTAGTTATCTTTACATTGTTCTGTTTACGCTTGGTGAATCTGAACTCCATTATAATATATGCAGGGGAAAAAAATCACATGCCTGAATTTTAGGGTTTTTACTCAGCTTTGCTAGCTTCCTCAGTCCCATTCTGATTACAGAATGGTAATCATGGTAATGGGTACTTATGGGAGCTCTGTGGCTTGGGATTCCATTACATCTGGTTTCTTCTATGTATTAGAGGGTTGATCTTGTCCCTGTGCAAATCAGCAGCGTAATCTTGGTGCAGGATATGGGCACTGCAGATAAAAAACAGGATGTATTTTTTCCAGGCTGCTGAGTGTTGGTGGCATCTCAGCTAAAACCTTATATCCAGCTAGGAGCAGTGTACTGCCAGAAGGATGCAGCCAAACTGGAGGAGGTTTACAGGAGAGCAACATGGAAGTCAAATGATTTGAAAAACCTAGTTTATGGGAAGGGTTGAGAAAAGCAAGTTTTGCTCTAGGAAAGACAAGATGGAGTGAGTTAAATGCCAAATACTCGAAGAGTTTCCAAGGTTATATAGCATGCATATCCCTGAGCTAGTAGAGATACAGGCTAGCAAGACTGCATGGCTCCATGCAGCGTTGTGCTCAGGTCTGGAAGAAGCTGTCGAGATCCAAGCAGTTTTTATGCCCTTCTTAACTGACTTTGAAAAGCAGGACTCCATGGTCTTACCAGCTCAGTTTGAATGAAGCTCTTCTGCTTTCAAACTTGGATTTGGCATCAAGTTTTCTGTCACTGTACTTCATACTGCAGCTTCCCATCCCCTCCACTCAAGCAGTACAGGAATCCCCAGAAAGAGCCGGATCCAGCAGTTCTTCATGTCCAGGAAAGGTAGAACAAGCAGAAACAGCCAAAACAGCATGAGGGAACTTCAGGTTACACTTTAAGAAATCTTCATTGCCATATGGGTGGTTAAACATAAGAGCAGGTTACTTAGAGGGTTTGAGGAATTAATATTATCATTGTAGATATAAATACTATCTAAGCAGGAGCAGTCTTAAGTGGCTTTGATCCTACTTTGGTGTGGAAGGATGGGTAGAACCCTGTAGGCTTTACCCAGGCAGAAATCAGCTCTGTTTAAACAGGAATTCGGTGTGCTTTTTCCGAACAAGGATTATGTGGGCATGGTCATTACTGAGTGTTCACAGATTGGATCTAGTATTTCATGCATAAGCTGGATTGCTGTGTATTTTGGCCTAAAAGTTGCTACGATGACAGCCTTTTTGTTAAAAGTCTCATCATTAATTAATTAAATTGGCTGAAGTAACTGAAACTAAACCAGCTGCTTTAATGAGTTCCTTCTCAGCAACCCTAGTGCTCGTATTGATCTCAGTTTAGTCTATTTAGATTTTCAGGACTGAAATAAGATTTAGAAAGCTGAATTCAATCCCAGGCTTTGCTTTCAAGTTCTTCCCTCATTTCGGAAAATGTATTTATTTTCCTCGTGTGTCAGTTCTCTATCTGAAAATAGGAGATAAAAGTACTTTCTATATCTATATCTGTTTTGTGTTTAAAATGTTAGACTTTTTGAGGACAGTGGCTGATTCTGGTACAGTTTATTTACAGTCCTAGAATAATGGAGCCCTGATCTTTTGTCAGGTCCCTGAGCTTACCTGTAAAAAAATAATAACGATAGATAAGTAAATAATTTTAGAAAATGAATGGCTAATACAGTGCTAGGATAATTTCCTCAGTGGTGCCCTAACCAGCCTTCTGTGCAGATGAAATATCAAAATAACTTGAAGAATGATGGCAGGAGCATAAATATTGGATAGGATTTAGTTTGTGGGGAGGCAGCAATATCCTCTCATTTCCAGTGGGGCTCAGTAGAAAACTGAGAGGAAGAAAAGCAATACAAAATTTGTGGGTACAGGTAGGATCTAATTTTAGATCAGTTACTACAGTTAAGAAAACCAGGAAAGCTTTCATGCCTAGAAAGCCCTTCTTTGAATCATGAACCTTTGCAAGTCTGAAAGTTTGCTTGTTATTTATTTTTGCTTTTTATTTTGGCTTAGTAAGGGAGTTATCTTTCTCTACAAACTTTTTTTGACTTACATACTTAGAGTATCATAGTTATGACAGGAATATGTCAGCAGTCAAAACTGCCTGCTTTTTCTTGCTCAGTGATTTCTGAAATGAAATTGGATACCATCTTGCTTGTTATGTCAACACACAGCTAGGGAGGAGGTACAGATATCAAACTGCTGCTCTACATATTTCATTACGAGCAATGTAAAAGCTGAAATGGCTTTATGCAAAGTCTATGTCCATCAGGATCGATTCTGAGCAGGTAACAGACTGCAATTCTGGGATTCTCCTTTCTGTAAGGGTATTGTGCTTTGTGTTTAAAAAATGGTGCATTGAGGAGGTAAGGAAGGTGAAACAAAATTTAGAGCACTAAAGTAATCAAATTAGCCACATGGCCAGAAAAAGATTTCTGCAGATAGAAGTAGAATTACTTGTATCGTTTATCATGACAGCTCTTATCAGAACAACTGATGGATGTTATGCCTGGCAGTTTTCACAGAGGGGCGGAGGGCTGATAAGGATTACAAACTTTATGTTCTTGCCTCAGACTCTTTTGTAGCTCCATCTCCGTCGATATTCTTGAACATGACTCACATCACCTTGAATTCCACCAGTTTTATAACCTTGGTCCATGTATGTCCTCTGCCTCTGATCACTTTATTGCCCTTTACGAAGGCATCTTTCTTTGAGAGGCCACAAGCACAACATTGTTGTCAGTCCTAAGATGCTGTTTTAGCTCTACTGACAAGAAGAAAAACACAAAGCTCCTCATTAAGGTATTGGATTTCCTTCAGTGTCCCTTTTTTTGTTTTTTGGATCTCAGTTCTGCAGAGATCCTGTTTACGTGGATGAGATTCATAGTTTTAAAGCTCAGGCTGTGCAGGATTCAATCCTTGAGCTGCAAGCACTTTGGGGGCAGGAGCTGATATCACTTTTGTGCACTGTGTGGTGCTGTGTATATGCGGGTGCTGTACAAACCAGAGTAATGAGAGCGAATTTCCCCCTTCAAAAGAATAAACCCTTTTGTGGGAAATTATTTAGTTTCTTTGCATTACCAAAAGTTTGAATTTCTCTCATTGCTAGAAATTCCTCTAATTTTAAACACAGTTCTTTGTATGACACAAACCAGGTCAGCAAAGCAGGAAGGGGAGGAAGAGGGAGAAAGAAATTCATTAGCCAGGATGTAGAAGATGTATAGTTATCCTGCATCCCTTTGAGACCAAGGGAGCGGCTTTTGTCATCTCTGTCAGGTACAGGATGAAACTGTCACTCAGCAGAGGCACCTCTGTAGCACACAGGGAGATTGTATTAAAATGGCTCATTAAAATGCCTTGAAGTCCCTACTGACTGGAGGTTTTAAGGCCCACTGCTTTGCTCAGCAAAGTATTTCAGCTTGCTGACCATAAACAAATTGCTTTAGCACCTGGCTAGACTGGGGTCTTGGAACAGACCAAAACCAGAAGACAGGTCCTCTGTTGCTGTCCCTCATCGGTATGACAGTGGATGATTTTTTTGTTTTTTGGACAGATAGCTCTGGCTCTGCTGGAGGGTTTCCAGGGAGTGATATAAGGGCAGGGTTTATATCTGTCTTTGCCTTGACCCTGGTTTCAGTTCTAACTCATCTTCCATGTACACAACTTATTTATCAAACTTGTGTCCTTTGACTCTCCAAAGCCTGAGTTTCAAAATTTCCCATTCCCAAGGGCCAGTGTCTGTGAGGCAGGGCACTGTGTGTTTGGCTCTTCTTATTCCATGGATGGAATAGACTAAGGCTGGTCCATTGCAGAAAATCTTGTTTCAGAGACCCACAGATTGCTTTTGCTACTGCATTTCTCTCCCCTGTTGCTTCTGTGCGCATCTATCCAAGAACAGCCTGGGTCTCTCACACCCACCAATATTATTCCCATTTCATAAGTTGCCAAGCAGGAAAAAAGTCTAGTGTTTGAAATAATTTATAAAGTGCCAACAGATAGCTGAAAATAAGCAGTGATGTGGCACTCTAATGACATGCAGAAGATCAGAAGCAACCATTTGACTGCTCTCTGAGAGAGGCTGGCAGCAGTGATGAGCAGTTATAAATTATCTCTGAAATCACTCAGTCATCAGCTGGTGGAAAACTGTTGCTTGTCAGTGTCCTTGGCAAGCTCACCCCCAGATTTCTCCTTTCCCCTCACTAATGACAGTTGTTTTTGCTGGTTTCCTATTCCTTTCTCCATCACAGCTGATGGCCTCATTACTGCTCGACTCAGCCAGCTGGCTGTTGACATAACAGCGATGGAGAGCGTGGAGGCATGAGGGCACCAGCCCCCAGCTGCTTCCTAGAAGTCCACAAGTGGCATTTATCAGGCCTATGTCACTCTGTTAGCCACACAACCCTGGCTCTGCTAACTGCTTCTAATTAGGTCATTTCTGTCAGCAAATGCCAGGGAAGGTGAGTGGATGGTGCAGTAAAGACACAGTCATTCCCTGTGCATTACAGTTCAATGTCCCACTGAAGTATTATCTGTAAAAGTATCTTTGTTTTCCTTTCAGCAAACCCCTGTGAGCTCCACTGTCGCCCAATAGACGGTCATTTTTCAGAGAAGATGCTTGATGCAGTCACTGATGGTACTCCTTGCTTTGAAGGAAGGCACAGCCGAGATATCTGTATTAATGGCATGTGTAAGGTATTGGGTATGTTTGCATGTTTCCTTCTCTACAATTTTATTTTATAAAGTTATGGGAAAATGTTTAACAAATTTTTTTGAGGATCGAGGCCAAGTACTCCATTTTGTCACATTTTTAATGATCATGGAAACAAGTTTATAGAAACAGCTTTTCCAAGTAGACGTAAGAGCCATTTCCATCCTTTTTAATTAATCTATTAGACTGAGTGCTAATTACTTTTGGTACCTTTTTAACTCCTCTCTTCTTCTTCCGTTATTTTAAAACACCAATTTAAGAAAATCTGTTTGTTTCTGATGAGGTGTTTTCACAGAGGATTGTAGCTTTAGGGTTGTAATTGGTGTTACCACTCTCTGTGTTTTTTTAATGAAAATGCAGTTTAACATTACACACTATGTAGCAGTTCTAAACTGACTTGTAATAGGATCAGACGTTTGCACTTCAAGGCAGTAAAAATTATTTTAGTTTACAATAGTAAATTGAATAACGTTGTACAATGAGATAACAGGCAAACACAGAGTGTATGGTTCAATAATGTTCTGTTCATTGAAGAATAAGTATAAAGTTCTCTGCATATTCTGCATGTTGATAGTAGGTTTCCAGGATGATGCGTGCGTTTGTGGTATTTGAAGTTGTGTTCTGTAAATGCTGTAACACCCACAGACTTAGCATTGGGTTTAGTGAATTTCTCATAAATAAAACGAGTACTTTACTTGTGGGGTATGTATTTACAACTACGGTTTATTTCTTCACACTGGCAATTTGTGTCCTGTACCCCCTTGAAGCCTGACAGCTTTTTTGCTTTTAACATCTTTGGAAACAAAAGCAGGACTTGGTGTCTTGTGGAAGCTACATTAGCTTAGTGTAGGGAGCTTGGGATTATATGTCCTAAGTCATGGAATCATATAAAAGTGCAACTAGAAGGGACTTCAAGAAGTTGTCTGTTTCATCCCTTTACAGAATCATGTACCTTTTTTGACATTTTTCACATTCTTTTCTTAAAGACTTCTAGTGATGGCAACTCCACATTTTTAATGGGTCATTGATATACCCTCTCTGAAGACTTTCTATTTCAGTAGAATGCCAATGCCTCAGAAAACAGCAATAAAAGATTTGTTTTAAGCTTTCCTTGCAGGACATGCATTTGTGAAAAGAAGTTACTGAGACCCTGCTCAAATTCACAGTGGAGAGATTCTGCTTGACTTTGCTGAGAGCTGTGATGGGCCTTTTGACTGTGATGGTGAAAGACCTGACCTGGCGTTGAGCAGTTCAAGCCAGATGGAAACACATCTTTAGCATACTGAAACATGTAGTAAATGTTGCATACCACATCAGTGCTTTTGACCTTCACTTGGAAGAGGCCAAGTGCTAAACTCAGAAGGCTGTCTTTGTCATGTTACGCTTCCATTTTCTGAATTCCAGCCCAAATGGACTGGGATCACTATGGTTAATTTTAGTTTCCATATGCTTTCTGTATTGAACGTTGCCTGTGACAGTTCAAATTTATACCAATTTTAGAAATAGCAAAATGTAATTCATCAGAAGCAATAGATCAGAGGTGAAAGGAAAGCTAATTCTAATTGCAGTTTGTAGATACTAGATATACTTCAGCATTAATAGTTCTAGGGACTCAAAGCCTTTCTGAAGAATTTCCTCCAAGGTGTTGGTGCTGTCATAAATACCGATTTGTCAGCATTTCACATGTTGAGTACTGCTTCACATCTGCTGGCAAACAGATTTAATTGGAGTCAGAGTCACAGAGTGAACAATATAATCGTGCAACTGCCACAAATGAGACCAAATGATTAATAGGTAACCCAAATAGCTCACATTTCTGAAAGACAGTGTGCTTTTATCTGAAACAGGTATCCAACATAACACTTGAGGAGAAGTTTTTTCAAGTATCTCCATATAATTCACTGGTATTTTAGTCCAGCTAGTTAAGCACAATGCATACATTACAGGTTACAGTGAATAAATCTGGAAATGCATTTAATATAATATGTCTGGTACATCATCCTTGTGCTCTGATAGCAACATGTTGCTAATGATGTGAAAAAGGGGTTCACAAACATTAATGGCAATGTCTATTAAAGCCCTGTTTTGGTTTTCAGTACTATATCTCACAAAAGCACTTCACATTTGTTCTGAGTACTAAAATAACACTTCACTTAGGTCTGAAATTGAGCAAAAAATTTAAATGGTGAGATGTTATACATTAGATCCACTGCCCATATAGTTTGCATGTGTTTGGTGTGCAGAGTAGCTCTTTTTTAACAGCTGAGTTTAGAGTTTTCCTAGTGGGTATGTCAAAACAAGAAAGACAGACTCAGATTCAGTCAAGAATTTAATCTCCTAAATTCGGCTGATTTCAATCTGATTTTGCAGTTTGTCATGGTTTTGTTCAGAGCAATCAGAGACATTGGTATTACCTTGATGGCTAAATGTGGATTAAGATGCCTCATTTTAGCTACCTGAGGTACACTGGATACTTTTCTAGCCACCTTGGCAAAGTCATAATGTGCATCTTCAAGTGGGAAGTAAGTACGGACAGACACTAGAGCTGATTCACTTGGCCCTTGCAATTTGTCCAATATATGGGTCCTAATTTTTTAGAAGTGCTGCCTGTGCCTCAGTGCAGAATGAAGCCTTACCGGTGAGGTGTTGGTACGGTGTTCCTTTAGAACTTGCCTTGTCAATTCAAAGATAAGCTAGAATTGTTAGCCTGGCATATAAAATAGCTGGGTCCTTCTTCAGCTTCGTCCTTACACAGAAGAGGAGTTCCCTAAACAGATATAATGCTGTTAAATCACTCAGTGCTGGAACCAGTGGCTGCAAAAGGGGATCTCAAAGCTACATGCCTGCAGTTGCAACCATGTTTTGTTCCAGATGGTGCTAATAAGGAGGTGATAGATGCAGTCCCCTTAATCCTTTTATTGTATTTGCACCTAGCCTGGCCTTCCTTCAGGTACCTTCTTAGACCCCCTGCTGTCATGATGTCTGACTTATAAACAGCTTTGAGTAGAGAGAGTCTACAAGATCTGTCAGTAATTTAATCTAAAATCATCAAGATATACCATGACTAGTTTGCTATTTAACCACATTCTTCCACGCTCGTCCTTTGAGTGTCACTTTTTTCCCTTTATTTAGAAGATCTTTAAAGCCCATATCCTATCTTCCTGTGTTTTAAATTATAAATAAGTGCACTCTTAACTCTTACTAGAGCCGTCAGTTGCTCCCCCAGTGTTAATAAGCAAAGATACTGCCACCAGAGTATGCTTGTTGAGCAGTGATATGTACATGACTGAGGAGTTTGGTCAAATACAAGCCATGGCATCATTTAAAAGTGAAGGCTTACGTGGTGTAGACACTGAGAGCGTGCAGAGACTGAGGGTGGAGGACCTGGCATCTCTGCTGTTTCTAACAGGCATTCATCTCCTGCACAGAGTTTTAATAAGCTTAAATGACGTTCAGTCGTGCAAATCTGTGAGCTTTCTCTGTGGTAATTCATGATAGTTATGTTGAGAGACTAACATTGTACTGGAGAATTACACAGCTGTGTAGTACTAGAGAGGAAAGTGTTTTTTTCTCTTCCTGAAAAGCAGATTACATATCTCAGATTTTTTTGTAGTAGCTTTACTACCTCTCACTATGGTTCAATCTCCTCCTCCCACTGCTAACCTGACAGGACATTGATTCATACCCAGCTAGACAAATTATAAGAGAAACAGGCACATCAGGACACATTTCTCCCCGTTCAAGGCAATGTCACAGCCAACATGACATGAACATGATTTCTTTATTTGGACACCAGTGGGGGAGACAAACGGAAGGAAGAGCTTAAAAGCCCAATGTAGCATTCACGTAACTTTGATATTCAGGCAGTACATCCAGGCCGTACCCTTCTGTGACAGCAAGGACTTTTTGTATCTGCCGCCTGCTGCCAATCTGACACAAAAGTCTCTCCCTCTGGAAGTGGCAAAAGGGTAATATCTCTGGCTGTTTTCCCTTTAGTCACTGAGCAGCAGGAAAGAAATGTTTTCTCCTTCCTGTAATGCAGCCAGCCAATTCAGGTCATTATTCTTGCGACCACACTCTGTGCTGGAACCAGAAATAAAGCTAGTCTCAGGTGCGTCAAAAAGGCTCTTGGTGAATGGAGCAATGGCAAAGGCTGCATGGAGGGATGCTAATTTGCGCTGCAGATGTTGTGGCACACAGTGGTTGCTGTAGCATGGCATGTTTCACTGGCAGAGGGTGCACAAAGATGTGTGCAAAAGAATCAGAGCCTAATTGCTGCTGATGTTTTTCTTGTTTTATAACCTGCATTTAGTCTCCATATCCCTTTTAACAGGCAATTTGGCAGAAATTTGAGGCACATAACTTAAGGCAGTTTTAGACAATATGCCTACTGCATATTTGG
>WAAD01035835.1:715-20777 GCA_013389945.1 Fregata magnificens | reverse complement strand
AGTTTTGCTAATCGTGAACAGTGAGTGAATTACCTCTCTTATTAATTGGACATGTTTCTGGTGTAGTAAATTAATATAAATGGGTAAGTAAGCAGCTGTGAAGAGGTCCCAAATTAGTATGAAAGACATCAACTATTTATGCAACTATATTTTTTCTATTAAGCTAACAACGAGCTAGACCATGTGGTCACATTTCAGATTAATTTATAGAGGTGTAAATCTCAGATAACACTGTTGTAAATCTAGAGTAATTCCAGTGAGCACAATGAAGTTACTCACAGCTTTCATTAGTGTAATTGGAATTGGAATACGGTCTGTATTGTAATAAGGCACCAACTATTTGGCAAAATTCACTTTGCTGGGGAAAAGCCTCTTAAGTTTTCCACTGAAATTTACTTCAGAGGCCAAATAAGTGTAGAGCTGTCTGCCTAATCCCAGGATGGACTAAGTAAATTTATACTTCGTTCTTTTGACAGAGCTGTTCATTGTTAATGGCAAATTCACTTGTGTGTGCTTCTAGGAGACTGCCTAATTCATAGACCATTTAAAACAGAACCACTGCTGATAGCTGTAATTAGTTTCATAGCAACTCTTCCTCCTGCTGCTGCAGGAGTGAGGCTGCTAGTCCAACTTCTATAACAGGCATGTACCAATTAATACAGCCTAAAGCTAGTTCAGTGATATTGTAATGAAAGGAAAATAGTTGAGGAACTGAGTTTACTTTCTTATTTGATCTTGGAGGTATTCCACTTGCAATTTGTCTGCAAAGGTCAACTTCAGAAAAATAGTTGTATCTTGTTTTGGTCCATCTAAATTGGGCTGTAAATACACTTTCTGTTTTGTAACACTAGGGTTCTGGGAAAGCACTCAATGACAGAATAATGTTCAAGAAGTCTTGTATAGGAGATTAATTTGGAAACATTTATCAAATACAGTGTCCTGCTTCATGCTTTCTAATCTTCAAAATATTTATTCTTAAACAGAAGAAAAATATCTGAGATCTTAGTAGCTAGGTGTTTACAAGGTTAGAAATCTAACCAATGTTTTTTTTCCTCTTTCTGCATGTTTAGTATAGAGATAATTTTTTTGTGAGTTGGGGAGAGGTAAAATGAAGTATTCATGTCTATTCCTCAAGCAGAAAGTCTCTTTTTCTTCAGGAACAGGAAACATTTTATTTTGCTGATCCTTTGAGTTGTTTTCTATTCACTTGCTAAATTCTACATGGCTTTTAGAAGTATTTGACATATCTTTTTTGCATCTATCCATAGTTTAGTGTTCAGATACACTTACCATTCCCTCTATCTTTTGCAACCTCAATTTTCAGTATTTTCTCCAAGTGAGAACTAGAAAATGAAATTTATAAATCAAAAAATAGACTAAAGGTTTTAGGCTACATTTCTGACTTCATCTGCAAGATCTTTTCACACCACTTTTAATATAAAATCCAGCCCATACAATTTTTTGTGTATGAATTTCAACTATCTTGAAGAGCCTAGTAAACCAGTCCTTCTAAAGAAAGCTTCTGCATTTTGTATAGTCAAAAAGTCTTGCATCTAATCCATACTGCCTATGAGAAACAGGTGCTTTGAAGGTTTTCAGAGGGAGCTCATGCACTCATAAGGTGTCTAGTTCAGGCATCTAAGTCAGATGACTGACATCTCTCTGTGGTCCTTAACAGTTAATGAACATTAAGGCTACACAATCAAACTAGACTATTATGAAGTAATCCCCCCAGAATCATGTGTAGGATGGGCACTTGGTCCTCAGAAAGGCTGTTTAGTTCTGCCTATCTGCTCCTAGCAAGTTGCATTATTTGCTACCATAAACATAATGCAGCTATCTCCCCCACTGATTTCAAGTGCATCTAAAAAGTGTGAGCCATCCTTGGTATACATATGAGTTTCTTTGGAAACAATTAACACAAATGATGCAATGTATGGAGATGAAACTTAGCGTGTCTAAGTCACTGCATATCAATGGCTGGGAAGAAAAGTTTTGGTGAGTGGAGACAGTATGCTTGTGGTAAAATGCAGGTCAGCCTATGACTTTGTCATCCCCTTGGGACTTCCTTGTCATCAGTAAGTCAAAAGAATCAAGTTAGCATGATTTCACTCAGTTATGACATATAGGGGGTTTTGTTTGTTTTGTTTTGTGAGATTACTCTTTACTTGATGTACCTCTTATGACTTAGGAGATATAAAACTATATTTGAAAGAATACTACTGAGCAGAGCCATGCACATTAGGTGGGATGTGCACCAAGGTACTACCGGTAAAAAGCACTTGAAAAGTCCTTTGAAAATGTAGTTCATAACTGAGCTAACACATCACTATGTACTCCTTGGTTAAAAACAAGGTAAGAGTTATCCCCGTGAACATACTGATTACACAAACCAGCTCCCCCTTCCTCTATCTCCACTCCCCACCCAAAAAAATCCCAACCCACTTTCATGTACTAAAACCTGGAATCCTAAAACTGTCATTACAAAAAGGTGGTATATTTCCTGAATCCCAGGCAGCTGACATTGGGGTCACTCTCTTTAATCATGGAAAGGGTGGGGAGTGGCTCCCACCTGGAGAGAGAAAGGAAATAGCATTCCTGTCATCCCAGATTGTTTAAGCATGTTGCTGATACAGCAATGCTATTGACAAGCAGCAGCTGTGGAGGGGGCTCTAGTTATTCCTGTTCTTCCACTTGCAAAGAATTCCTCAGACAGTGCTGTGATTTTCTGGAACCAAAAATATGATAAAAATGGACTGATCTTGCTTAACATATGAAAGAACTGTCCTTTATATAGCAGGCATTTTATTTTTAAAATATGTAAATCGTTACGTTTTCTCTCTACAGATGAAAAAGAATAAGAATGTTTCATATAGATAGAAAGAATCATATTTTGAAATGTCTTAGCTTCCTGAAAGCACTTTAGGAAAAACAAACAACAACAACTACCCTTGCACTTGCAAAAGCCATGCATGTGCTTGTAACCTGTACAGAGAAATGTGGCTACCATAAAAAATGTTCTCTTTACAATAGGAAAAAGAGGAGAAAAAGATTAAAAGGTACAACTATATAGAATGCATGCTGAAGCTGATGAGTGACAGAACACAACCCATTTTGCAAGCTCAGGTACAAATTCTATTCAATCAGTGAAATGAAGCACTTGCCAAAGTGATGAGAATGGTACAAAAGTCTGAAGAGAGGAGGCTAATATAGAAGGAAAAAATCTTCACTGAAAGTCTCTGGGAGCAAGATCAAATGTGATAGATGGCAAAGCAGGCACTATCATGGCATGCTGTCAGGGGAATTGCTTTGGGTTTGTTTCATTGTGTTTCCTCCTTTATTTTGAGCTTTCACTTCAAGGGCAGAAAATGAGGGGGAAAAATTTTTAAACTCAGGATAGTTTGGGGGATTCTGTGTCTCTTAATGAACTTTGTGTTACTGCTTAACCCTATTCTATCTCTTGGCCAGCTCTTAGGAATACTACTCGTCCAGACATTTCATCTAATAGCCCTTTCACCAAGTTCTGAGATCAAGAGATTTTGCTTACGCTATTAGATCAGCACTAAAAATACAAGAAATAGGTACCTGCTCAGTGGAGATAGACTCCAAGAATATTTAGCTGCTAAAAAGGAGATTCCATGCTCAATGTACGTACAAACAGTAGCTTTTCAAAAGTCCTATCCAAGTCGGGTAGATTTAGAATCATAGAATCATAGAATCATTAAGGTTGGAAAAGACCTCTAAGATCATCAAGTCCAACCATCAACTAACACCACCATGACTCCTAAACTAGGCCCTGGAGTGCTACGGCTATAACTTTTTTGAACGCCTCCAGGGTTGACGACTCCACCACCTCTCTGGGCAGCCTGTTCCAATGCTTAACCACTCTTTCGGTAAAGAAATTCTTCCTAATGTCCAATCTAAACCTCCCCTGACGCAACTTGAGGCCATTTCCTCTCGTCCTATTGCTAGTTTCTTGGGAGAAGAGTCCAACACCCACCTCAATACAACCTCCTTTCAGGTAGTTGTAGAGAGCGATAAGGTCTCCCCTCAGCCTCCTCTTCTCCAAAATAAACAGCCCCAGTTCCCTCAGCCGCTCCTCATAAGACTTGTTTTCTAGACCCTTCACCAGCCTCGTTGCCCTTCTCTGGACACGCTCCAGCACCTCAGTGTCCTTCTTGTACTGAGGGGCCCAAAACTGAACACAGTACTCGAGGTGCGGCCTCACCAGTGCCGAGTACAGGGGCACGATCACTTCCCTACTCCTGCTGGTCACACTATTCCTGATACAACCCAGGATGCTGTTGGCTTTCTTGGCCACCTGGGCACACTGCCGGCTCATGTTCAGCCGGCTGTCGACCAGCACCCCCAGGTCCTTTTCTGCCGGGCAGCTCTCCAGCCACTCTTCCCCAAGCCTGTAGCGTTGCATGGGGTTGTTGTGACCAAAGTGCAGGACCCGGCACTTGGCCTTGTTAAACCTCATACAGTTGGCCTCGGCCCATCGATCCAGCCTATCCAGATCCCTCTGCAGGGCCTTCCTTCCCTCGAGCAGATCGACACTCCCACCCAGCTTGGTGTCATCTGCAAACTTGCTGAGGGTGCACTCAATCCCCTCATCCAGATCATTGATGAAGACATTGAACAAGACCGGCCCCAGAACGAAGCCCTGGGGAACACCGCTCGTGACCGGCTGCCAACTGGATTTAACTCCATTCACCACCACTCTCTGGGCTCGGCCATCCAGCCAGTTTTTTACCCAGCAAAGTGTATGCCCATCCAAGCCGTGAGCTGCCAGCTTCTCCAGGAGAATGCTGTGGGAGACAGTGTCAAAGGCCTTACCAAAGTCCAGGTAGACAACATCCACAGCCTTGCCCTCACCCACTAGGCGGCTCACCTGGTCATAGAAGGAGATCAGGTTGGTCAGGCAGGACCTGCCTTTCATGAAGCCATGCTGGCTGGGCCTGATCCCCTGGTTGTCCTGCACCTGCCTGGTGAAGGCACTCAAGATGAGCTGCTCCATGATATTCCCGGGCACCAAGGTCAGGCTGACTGGCCTGTAGTTCCCCGGATCCTCCTTCTGGCCCTTCTTGTAGATGGGCGTCACATTGGCTTTCCACATACCTGTGCCTTTTAGTATTCAGAAATATGAAACAGAAAAACATTTTAAGCAATATTTTTAAATGCTTAAATAAAGTTTCCCCAGCCAACCTGGTTTCATATTAGTGTTCTTTTTTTTTTTTTTTTTTGTACACAAACTGAAAATGTTAGATCAAAGGTAGCCTGAAAATCCCTCATAGGATATTTAGACAAGGCTTTTGTCTGAAACCATGTCATTAAGAAAGTGAGAAGAGACTGACCAGAATGGATTGAGGAGAGCTAAAAGGGAACAGCAAGTAAAACCATTTGTTTAAATAAAAATAGACTCCCAAGATCCCTCCATTAAAAAAATAAATTCTCAAGAAGCAGGTTGTCAGCATGGAAAACCGGGCATATGCAGTTATAATTGTATGAAGTTACATGTAACTAATAATAATGTTGTAAAAAGAAAGTGTCAGTCAAATTTAATAACAAATGATGCTACAAGTCATGTAAGATGAAAAATCTGTTAGAAATATGAAAAAAGGGGCAGTGATGGTTTTTCTGTGAGGATCAAAATATTTCTAGAGAAAATATATGGTAAGAGCAGCTGATGGTTTATTTATGAGAGCATTATAAATATATGTCCTTTTTATATAGTTGCTTTCTCATTTGCTTCCACTGACTTTTTTTTTAACGTTGCTGTCTATGTGGGTTTTTTAAAAAGAAAAAAACCCAAGCTGGTAAACAGATAACCTTATTCTAACAGCAACATCTTGAATGGGGGTGGGAAGCAACCCCAACCTCCTCTGTGCACAGTCAGCATGAGTCCATAAGGACAAATGGTTTTATTTATTCACACACTAGTAAAATCCTCCCTGCAGAGCCAGGTTCTTTAGCAGGGCCTAATTTTTGTGTTTTATTTTTGTTTCCCACAGATGTTGAAGATGCTAGAATGAGAAGGGCCTTTTCTGGTGGGATTTTTAGACAGGCTTTTCTCTGTAAGCCATAGTATTAAAACATAAAAGAGAGCAAGGTGGTTTGGAGGATTTACAGAAAACAAAAAGCAGGAGAAAAAAAGTTTTTTCTTACAAAAAGACCAATTAATTGATTGTTAATAACAGTAAGTAGTTATATCAGTGTTCATACCATACACTTTTTCTTCTGTTTCTCCTTTCCACTTACCTGGATAAAATCAGCCACCAACTTGTAGATGTTTGCATGTTCAGCTCACTTCAGATTTCTCAAATGCAGCTGCCTGCATCTGAGCTTTTCATGATCATCTGTCTCTGTAATAAATGGAGAGAAAAGGACCAATACAGGGTATAATACATCAGAGTCACTTTAGATATCTACTTTAGGACGAGAGGAATCTTACCCTTTGAGTGGCATGTTTTTCTACATATAACTATTAGGAGCGTAGGTGACTTGCTAAGGCATAGATATCTATATTGCAACTTCTGGTTTTGGTGAGACAAATCATGCCCTTGACATTGACCTTCTGTTTACAAAGAATGAGTTGCCTCAATCCGTAGAGACAATTCAGTCAGATGAAAAAAAAGACACCAAAATAGAAAGACAGTACTAGACCCATTCAAAGGAAGGCAATACCCATCAAAGTAGAGATGGCCACAAAGACATCTCTCTGAGTCACGAAATATATCAACTATCTAAAATGGAAAAGAAACAATCAAAGCAGTCTTCACAGGAGAACATACACACAGTAAGAGAAATAACTTGAAATAGCAATAGATAATGAAAGGCAGATGCTTTTACAAGAATTGTAAAAACTGCAAATCTATGATCTTATGTTTGTCAGTGCACTAAGGAAAAAAGAAAAAAAATGGGGGAAAAAGAAAAAAAGGGGGAAAAAAGAAAAAAAAAAGGAAAACAAAAAATAAAGGAAAACAAGAAAAATAAAGGGGGAAGGGGGAAAAGAAGGAAAATCCCAAATTACATAAATCCTGTAGGCTTCTATGACATGATACCTGACAAGATGCATCTCAGGGTCCAATTTCAGGGAGGAAATTGGCAGATGTAGTTGCCAAGCCACTCTCCATAGTATTTGAAAAGTCTTGGGAGTCACACAAAGTCCTCAGTGACTGAGAAAAGGGAAACATCACATCCATTTTCAAAAAGGGTAAAAAGGGGGACTGTGGGAACTACCTACCAGTCAGCTTCACTTCAGTGCCTGAGAGCTCATGGAAGAGATCTTCCTCAAAGTTATGTTGAAACATGTGGAATACAGGGGGGTGATTAGAGACAGCCAACATGGCTTCACCAAGGGCAAATCATGACTGACTAATCTAGTGGCCTTCTCTGAAGGCGTGACTACACCAGTGGACAAGGGAAGAGCTATGGATATTGTCTACCTGGATTTCTGTAAGGCCTTTGATACGGTCCCACACTACATTCTTACCTCCAAATTGGAGAGATATGGGTTCGATATATGGACTGTTAGATGAATGCTGAATTGGTTGGATGGTCATGTCCAAAGAGTTACAGTTAATGGCTCAATATTAAAATGGAAACCAGTGATGAATTGCATCTCTCAAGGGTCTGTACTGGGACCAATACTACTTAACATCTTCATCAATGACATAGACAATGGCACTGAGTGCAACCTCTGCAAATTTGTGGATGACACCAAGCTGCATGGTGCAGTCGATTCGCTAGAAGGAAGAGATGCCATCCAGAGGGATCTTGACAGGCTTCAGGAGTGGGCCCATGGGAACATCATGAAGTTCAGCAAGGCCAAGTGTAAGTTCCTGCACCTAGGTAAGAGCAGTCTGCAGTATCAATACAGACGGAGGGATGAATGGATTGAGAGCAGCCCTGTGGAGAAGGACTTGGTGCATGAAAATTTGGACATGAGCCGGCAATGTGCACTTGCAGCCCAGAAAGACAGTCATATCCTGGGCTGTGTAAAAGGAAGCGTGGCCAGCAAGTCAAGGGAGGTGATTTTTTTCCTCTCTGCTCCACTCTCATGAGACCCTACTGGAGTCCTGTGTCCAGCTCTGGGTTCCCCAGTACACGGAAGTTATGGACCTGTTAGAGCAGATCTAGAGGAGGGCCACAAAAATGATCAGAGGGCTGGAACACTTCTCCTACAAAGAAAGGCTGAGAGAGTTGGGGTTGTTCAGCCTGAAGAAAAGAAGGCTTCGTGGAGGCCTTCAATGTATAAGGGGAGTTATAAGAAAGGCAGAGAGAGGCTTTTTACCAAGCCTGTAGTGACAGGACAAGGGGCAACAGTTTTAAACTGAAAGAGGCTAGACTTAGATTGGACATAAGGAAGAATCTTTTTATGACAAGGGTGATGAGACACTGGAACAAGTTGCCCAGAGCTTTGCCCTGGAGAGTGTCAAACATAAACTTTGATTTAAATAAGAGGTATGCATCAAAGATACAGGACTTCAGACATATTTCTGCTTTCTCTGGATCAAACCCAGCTCTTGTAACAGGAAGAAAAATGAAAAGCTATCTCAGTTGGAATGAATTGTGGGGAAAAGTCAAGTAACATGAGGAAGGACTTGAACTTTCATTGACTTTAAAAACAGGTAGAAAAAACATTACCGACCATGTCTTTTTCTCATTGTGCTTGTTACCACAGCAGATCCTGGGCAACAGGACTCACTCTGCATAGCTAAGATGGTTGGTTGTCCCAGCTCAGAGCAGCAGCAATGAAGACAGTTGAGCTAATCAGGCATATTTTACATTTGAGCAAGAACAAAGATTTTGCCCCAACAATGAAGCGGGGTTGAAGACTCACAGCTCTATCAGTTAGATCCAGATGACAAAATTTGACCATGATCTAAACTTTCTTGAGATTTCTTGGAGTTCTTGGAATTTTCTAATTGGACTCAGTGACAGTTTCTCAGTTTGGCTTTAGCAATATTCAAGCAAATCCATCTCTGTTGAACTGTTTCTCTCTTGTTGCTTCATGTTGAGACCATATTGGGTGACTCATTGGTTTGGCTAGTGAACAAAAAATATTTTTAAATAGTTCTGCTTGAACTATATGAAAGTGTTTATGTTTGTTTCCTTCATTAAAAAAGATAAATATTTTATTTAGCCAAAACTAAAACAATTTATTTTCCCTCATTCTTAAAAAGAAACTAAATCAAAGTATATGAAAGCCTAGATTTAGAAGTACTATGGATTTACTTTTGGTTCTGGAATACCTTTATTTAGGAATAGTGGATTTTTTTCCCTATGACTAAGAAATCTCTTCTGATTCACATTTGACATTTTCCTAGAAAACACCTTGACTACCAACTTCTAGTGTGTTCTGGCTGACTCTTAGTTTTTTCCTCTTGCAGCTACTTCATGGCATTTTAAAAATGTAGTCGCTCAGCCATAAACTAAAGCAGAGGAAACAAGTGACTTTCTAACCTTGTGGCTAAAGAGAGGTGATGTGACAGTTGTGTTCCAGCACTCACTGAAATGCTTAATTATTTATACAGAGACTACCAGCAATCAACAACAATCAACAGAGGAAATAACTCTCTTTTTCTTGTGAAGTTTATCCATGTACAGTAAGACCAGATACAGGACACAGAATGCAATCCTAATATGCTGTGGGTGATACTAGACATTAAGGGATGTTTACTGGAATATCACTGTGTTTGATGTGTGCTCCAGTGGCTCTATTGGCTAAGAGGCAACCACTACCAGAGTCTATTTTATGAATCTAATACCTTTTCCTCAATTTTTTGGATGTGTTTTTCTTTTTTTTTTTCCCTTGCAGTATTTTTGGTAATCCTTTCAGCATTTTTCTTCTAGCAAATTTATTAATAAGGAGACAGGCAAAAAAATTTTAGCTTTACTTGTAACAGAAAAATGACAGACCGGCTCTTACCTGCTTTTCACAGCTTTCAGTCACTCATATGCTTACTCTTTTCATTTCTCAAAGTCTGAGAAACTAACAATATAAAGAAATAGTCTCTCCTAATCTATGCCAGCTGATATCCATTCACTCTTCCAGGTATTGTATTTTTCCTTTCTTATGAAAAACAAAGTTTCTCACTACTTTCTTAACTACCTTGTAGTTCCATTTAACATCATCAGTCTTGGAAGCAACCCCTTCCTCAACTTTTGCCTTTCTTTTCTGCTTCTGGTGTGCTTCTTTATGACATCTCTCTGCTAACTTCAAGCCTTCTATTTCTCAAATTCTCCATATCTGATTTGTATTGTCTCTCTTTTCTCTTACTGCCAACGGAGAGATGAAACAAACTTAGCACAGAAGTGGCACAATGTTCTATATTTATGCAGTTATTTAAACAAAAAAAAAATCTATACAGTGAGTTTTGGCTTTGACTTAGGATTTTCAATATTACTTCAAATAGTATTAGCCCTTACTATTCAAATAGAGAATATCTGAAACAGCACGAAGAATTTACTCTCAGAAATGGTAATTAGTGCAACAAAAAGAAATTATAATTAACACAATACAGTTTATTCTGAGAAACAATTCTCACCTCCCTTTTCCTCTAGTTATGAAAAAAGCTGTTTGTACTGGCACAACCACTTCGCCCTTAATAGACTCATGGCTACAATACCCTATATGGAAACTGTCAGCTTTAAGCCACTGCAAGAATTTTTCCTCTTAAAACTCAGCATACATGGCTTAAAATTTTTTCATTATACTATACTTTTATTTTTAATTGATACTATACTCAAATTTACACTCTTCCAAGTGCTCATGTTCTTGCAGAGTTTCAGCACTCATTTATCACCCTTATTAAGACAGAAATGTCTTTCCCAAAGCATTTCTACTAGTTCAAAGCATTTCTATTGGTTAGAGGATGAAGGAAAAAAAGAGGGGGCCTCTCTTTAGCTCACACAGGGGACTTCATATGTCAATACCAGAAGAAGAGTCACAGTTGTCTGCCTATAGTTATATTTTCCTGTTCTACTGATCTCTCCTCTACCTCCCCGCAATTCTTTCCTCTAGAAATATTAGTGGATCCTTTTGTTATTTTGTACCATGTTTAATTCTTTATCCTAATGTATTTTGAAGTAATATAAAATTGTTCCAATTAGCTTTAGCATTTGATACTTGGCTATTGGTTAAATACTTACATATATTTGCAACTGTTTCATTGATACTGAGTTCACAGGATAACTCAGGGAGCAATTTCTTGAGAAAACCCTTGGGAAGAATCAAAACCTCTTTTCTGTTTATCACATATCACCTCATTGGTGTTGCATAATGTAAAAATGATACTAGCAACCTATCATGAGAACACCTTACCAACTGACAGTAACAGAAATGTACATATAGTATATTTACAAAAAAAAAAATTGAAGACAATTGATTGAGATATGAAGCACATATAGAAGAAATTGAATCCTCCACTTTTATTTTGTTTCTTGAGCAAAGAGCAAGGTTTGATTCATAGCACAACTGGGAAAACAGAAGGAAACTCTTCATGCTGCAGGTGGTCACACTTTGGAAAACTCTGCTCATAATGCACACAAAGTAAAATCCCAGTCTTAAGGATAAATCCTGATCCAGCTCTGTTTCTTGAATGCAGTTGAATATCACCTCATATTCTCCATAAATATGTTTTCATGGGTAGGCTAACTGTTACAGAACCATGAATACACACACTGATGTGCTCACATTTTATTTGTGCTGAACTACTAGTTAATTTAAATGCACGTAGCTCTTTCAACGTTTATTATATTATATGCTGATTTATACAATCTGAAGATCTGACCTGCAATGTCTAATTTGTTTTGGGTACTAAGAGATGTAGATTTTTATAATTCAGTCTTAAAAAGCATGTGAGTAGTTGTACTCTGTAGTGGAAAATATTATTCCCATTTTCTGCACGGTGGTCACATGTATTAGTTATTGATGGTAACCACAAAAAGTCTGTTGGTAATGTATTGTCAGCATGCAACTTCCATGTGCTAAATGTAAACAACTCATTGATTTATAGTGTAACACCTAGGTGCAACCAATCAACTAGAAAATATTCACTATGTGGATGAGTTTGGTGAATCAAAGTTGCTGATACAATTGTCAACAATTCAAGCTTGCTCTTCCCAACAGTTCATACACAAAGTTCACAAACTCATATGGGCTTAATCTTGGATATTCAGCAATGGATATTTGTATTTTGTCTTCTGTGTTCTTAGGAAATGTGTGCTCTGTCTCTTCTGCAAATACTCCTCTGATATATAAAAAAATAATGTGTAGTTAACTTACAAACAAACAAAAATCTGACCTATCTTTCAAAAGCATAGTAATTTTTAGTGTCAATATCCAGTCTAATTTTGCATAAACACATGCACTTGTATAAATTCAGTTAAATGAAGAAGAAGTAATGAACATCATGATGAAAGAATTTCTTCCTTCTCCCTAACGAGTAGGGGCGTGCTTTCTTGGGAAAGCAGCCTGTGACACTTCAGTCAGAAAGAGGCATATACTTCTTACCTGTTGCATAGTGTTGTGTCTCCAGCATCCTACATCCAATATGTAAGGTCAGGGAGTCAGAAGGGAACCACAGCACTGCCACTGATCACACTGCAACAGGAAAATGGCAGACACAGCAATATTTAGGGGAGAAAGCCTAAGCATTATGCTTAATTCACACTTGCAGAAAAATGGCTGCAATGTTGAATAAATATTTCTGCTCTGTGTTTAGAAAGAAGCAGGTTGTTGTACTTTTATCTCAGAATAATGATGAAGTGCTTTCCAGTCCATTATGAATGGAAAAAATAGCATCCCAAAATTGAATATGGTTATTTCTAGTAGGATTTCACAAGGATTGGCACGAGCCGATGATAGTCACCATTCCCCTCAGTTCTTTGGAGGTAAATAAAAAAACCACTCTTGACAAAATTTGCCAACGACATGAATATTGGCAGCATGGTAAATTGATGAGCAAGACAAAGCAGTCATACTGAGTTATTGAAAGTACTTCATAACTCTGACCCATTCAAACAAATTGTTTTAACACAGCCAAATGCTTAAGTTACATTTTTTAGGAATGAGCAATGACTTCTGGAAAAAAATAATTCTGAGAGCAATCCAGCACACAGAAAACCAACCTGAGCTCCCGAGATAAAGTTGTGACAAAAAGGTCTTCTGTGATCTTTTGCTGAGTAAGTAAGAGAAGAATAAGGAAGTGTTGCTGAAACAGATATCAAGATATGGACATCAGTATCGTAAGCATATTTTAAAAGGGATATTGAAATCTTACAAGAGTGAAAAAAAATAAAAATTTAACACAAATTATTCCAGAGAGGAAGAAAATGTCTTTCAGTCAAAGGCTTAATGAGCTTAATGCATTTAACTTATCAAAAGAAAGACAGAAAGGTGATTTAATTAGTGTCTGAGTACATATGTCAGCAGAAAATATTAGATGACAGAAACTTAAGAGTAACCAAATTTCCAAGTTGTGCCACAAATTTCCAGCAGTAACGATGGATTCTTCACCTCCTGAAATCCTCAGTACAGGACTGAATAATTTCAAAGGCATGTTTTAGTTGAATACAAGCTACTGAACACTTGCAAGGCCGAGGACCAACACTCGCTGGTCCCCTCCGACTTGAAAATATGGGTTCTGAAGGACCCTAAATCTACTGAGCCCAAGTCAAAACACTTGATGTAAATTTGATGCAAAAAGTAAAAATATAATGTGCCAGATACCTGCCTAACTAGTTATTTGTTTTGAATAGCTTTTATTTCAGGTTGATAAAAGATGCTTTATAAAAGATTAATTACAGGAGCACAGTAATGGCTTTGCCTCTCTCATTATTAAGTCCATTCTTTTAATGAAATTTTCTTGAAGCACAAAAAAAATTCACAGAGCTACTCAGCCACTTTATCTTTTATCTTGTCCTCTTGTTTCAAAATCTAGCCTTTTTTTTCTCCTCATTTGAGATGCTATTACTTGAATTTTATTTCATATAGCTTTTTTTTTTTTTAGATCTGCAATATACTGGTATTTTCTTCCAACTTTGGATCTGTTCCTTCTGACCCTTTTTAATTAAAATGATTTATTAATATCTGTAGGCATGTGAAGTTATTTAAAAAATATTTATTCTCTGAAACAGATTCTAGATCATATCTTTGGTATACATTGTAGACTTAAATATTACAAATTGCAGTTTATTAAACTTTTATGTTATGGAAAGAAATGACCTAAAGGAGTAATGTATGGTGAAGATGTGGATGGCTCCAAATATGGAATTTATACATCATATTATTAAAAGCCTAAGTTCTCTTATATTCTTAAAAGCTGGAAAAAGAGACATAACTGGTCCAGAAATATCCTTACAGTATACCTGAGCCTGAAATTCCTTTTGGAACTGTCATGGTTTAACCAGCAGCTAAGCCCCAGACAGCCACTCGCTCACTCCGCCCCAATGGGATGGGGGAGAGAATCAGAAGAGTAAAAGTGAGACAACTCGTGGGTTGAGATAGAGACAGTTTAACAGGTAAAGCAAAAGCTGCGCACATAAGCAAAGCAAAAGAAAGAATTCCTTCACTGCTTCCCATCGGCAGGCAGGTGTTCAGCCATCTCCAGGAAAGCAGGGCTCCATCATGCATAATGGTTACTTAGGAAGACAAATGCCATCACTCGAAATGTTCTCCCCTTCCGCCTTCTTCCCCCAGGTTTATATGCTGAGCATGTCGCCAGATGGTATGGAATATCCCTTTGGTCAGTTGGGGTCAGCTGTCCCAGCTGTGCCCCCTCCCAGCTTCTTGTGCACCCCCAGCCTCCTCGCTGGTGGGGTGGTGTGAGAAGCAGAAAAGGCCTTGACTCTGTGTAAGCACCACTCAACAATAACAAAAACATCCCTGTGTTATCAACACTATTTCCAGCACAAATCCAAAACATAGCCCCATACTAGCTACTATGAAGAAAATTAACGCTGTCCCGGCCAAAACCAGCACAGGAACATAGAAATATAAATTATCACTTCGTAGTAACTCATACTTTTCTTTAAAAAAGGAGTATGCAAAAGCCTGCTTTTTAGAATCTGTTTAAAAGAGCAGTCAGAAGGAAGTAAGAGACATGAATTCAGTACTAGCCTTAATCTTATTGTCCCACAACTTTACCCAGGAAAGTGTCCCTAACACTTTTGTGGAACAGCATCATCACACAGCTGAAAATGCCAAAAATATGCATGACTCTGCATAAGCACTTTAATCACAATGCTATTAAATGATAGGTGGCAGTGTTTCCTTTTTCACCACATTTTAAGTAGAAGTAGTGGCTATTACAATTTCTGCTATGTTAACTGTTCTCAGCAGATACACAAGGGATCAGTTTTCTCATATGATTTTGGACTTGGACGTTTTTTTGTTCAGTGTCACCAGACTCTGAATCAAAGATAGCTGTAGGCATGACATAGACATGGAACGACTCAGCCCCACCGAGACGCTGCCATTTCTATATGCAGGGCTGAAGGCAGTGAGGAAATTTTATTGGGAAAACTTAGGATCTTTAAGGACCTAAGTGAGGTTTTGAGCCACTTAGCTCAACACAGATGCTTACATTCAATGTAAGTTCTTGATATGGACCTAGCCTTATGTCTTTTTAGGCAGATCAAACCTCTGTTTCTACTGGAAAAAGGCTGAACTGGACAATCTGTCAATTCAAGACAGGTTTAGAGGCAGGACCCTGGATTACACTGTTAATAAGAAATTTTTCTCAACCTGCTTTCTAAGAATTTGTTATAAACATTTCCCGTGAGCCATATCTAGTTCTATCCTCTGCTTAACCTCTAACCTTCTTCATGTCTCCAATCACTTAAATGTTGTTTTGCTTCTTCACCCAAAATCTAGACACTAGAATAGTTCAGTGAGGAAGCATAAGAGCCAGAATTTCCTAATTCACACAGGAATGAATTATAAAATAATGGTCTATACAAATTTTCTCACTTTAGTCAGTCATGTGGTAATAAAAAATCAATTATTCTTGTGAAAATGATAGAAAGAAACTTTCTCAAATTAAAAGAAAAAAGTTGTGACTGACAATTAAAAAAGTATAACTCGGAATTATTCTTCAGTTCTTCAGTTACACCAGGTGCATGTGTTGACTGGTTTTGATGGAAACTTGACATGCTAAGACATCCTAGCATGAGTGCTTTCTCTGTGTCTTTAGCCCTGTTTTGTATGAATGTAAATCTCAGTCTAGCACATAGATTTGGGCGTGCAGCATATGACATACAGAAGTATATTACATACAGCGGTAATAGGTTTCTCCCATATTTCTTTGCAATACCTGTTTAACTCTACATTCAAACATATAGTTTTCTTCTTCTTCTTTTTTATATGCTGAGAATAATTGCGCACACATGCATCTCAGCTCCCTGCTGGCATAGTGATAACCTGCAGAGATATATTTATTTAATGCTACACTGAGCAGATGAAACACTCTACACAATAACAGCTTCTCTTGCCTGAATGTAAACAGGAAAAAATTGCGTAAGTGGTCTATACTCTTGAGAAACTCTTTTTCTACATTTGGATAGACTGCAGCTATTTTCTGTTATAAATGATTTAGATTTCATAAGTGGTTCAGTGTAGCTCTCCCTATTTTCTTCTTCAAAACACGAAGGGAAAAAATGCTTTCATGTGTTTTACACATATGTTGAAACAAGAAGAAAAAGAATAAGATATAAGAAATTAAGTTTAAGGAACTGTACACAATTCCTTCTGTTCCTTCAGGATTTCAAAGTAAATCTCTCTTTTTTGCATAAGAAAATCCCAAGTTTACTGGAGATAAAAGTAAGGTGAACTTTAAGGAGCAGTGTTTGACCATAGGTAAAATTCAAAAGTTTATTCAAGATTCTAATTTCAAGAAAACCTAGACAATATTATCTTTAAAGAAACGCGAACAAAGGACAATACTAGAAACAGGGAGTTATTTTCTACAGAGAATTACAAAAGGAAAGCAGTATAAAATAGCAGTACTGAAGGCAGCAGTTGTTACATAAAACAGCATTTGGCCATGAGCAGTAAAAAGAACAGTTCCACTGAAATCAGTGGCCAAATTTCCACTAACTATAAGGGTACGAAAATTTCATCCTATTGATAAATAGGCACATTCTTAATTGAACGTGTATCAAAAAAAGACCTAGATTATGTAGGGATGAAGTTATTTGAACCTGTTAAGGAAGTTGAATTCAGGATGTCTACTCTCTAATTCCCTTATCTGACAAATTAAAATGCACCCGAATTATAGTTTAGGCCCAATCTTTGTATGATGTTGACTGCCTTTTAGGGAACTTTAAGAAATCACAGCCTCCATTAAAGTGAGTAAAAATAGTCCTGGCACCTCTCTGGACTTCTTTCTGTCAGAATAAAACATGGTGTGTGGGCATTTTTCCAGAGGTTCTATGTATTTCAATGTATTACATGCATTCTATGTATTTCATAACCTATTTATCATACTCCATGTATTTTATGGATCATATTTCTGTGTATTTCATAATCTTATCTTTCACAGAAAGAGCATATTATACTACTTTTCTTGCTATGATAAAAGATTGAGAGTTTATCAGACTGGTTATTTTACAATTCCTGTAATTTTTTTTCTTCTTACAGTGTTTAGGATTTTTGCTCCTTAGGATATCCTCTTGGTACCAATAGTTTGATGAGCACACAGTGGAAAATATGTACATATAATCAAAACTATGAAAATTTATATCAACTTTTATGATGAATGAACAAACTAAATGTTCCTGATTCCAAAAGGAATTACTTACATGAAAAATATGTTTGTATTGACAAAAAAGTATCTAAAACAATATTAAGGGGCCTATCCACACCTCCTAGAAATGGCATATCCAGCATATTCACTACTGGAGTTTTAGACATGATTGTCAACTTGTGGCATTTCACAGAATCACAGAATGGTTGAGATTGACTAGACTCTAGAGGTCATCTGGTCCAAACCCCCTGCTCAAGCAGGGCCGCCTAGAGCCAGTTGTCCAGGACCATGTCCAGGCAGCTTTTGAATATCTCCAAGGATGGAGACTCCACAGCCTCTCTGGGCAACCTGTGGCAGTGCTCAGTCACCTTAACAGTAAAAAAGTGTTTCCAGATGTTCAGATACAACCTCCTGTGTTTCAGTTTGTGCCCATTGCCTCTGGTGCTGTCACTGGGCACTACTGAAAAGAGCCTGGCTCCGTTCTCCTTGCACCCTCCCTTCAGGTATTTATATACATTGATAAGATCTCCCCTGAGCCTTCCCTTCTCCAGGCTGAAAGGTCCCAGCTCTCTCAGCCTTTCCTCATAGGAGAGATGCTCCAGTCCCTTCAACATCTTACTGTCCCTTTGCTGGAGTTTCTCCAGTATGTCCATGTCTCTCTTGTACTGGGGAGCCCAGAACTGGTCACGGCGCTCCTGGTATGGCCTCACAAGTCACCTCCCTCGACCTGCTGGCAATCCTCCTCCTAATGCAGCCCTGGATACCATTAGCTTCTTTGCCACAAGGATGCATTGCTAGCTCATGCTGGCACATGCTGACTCACTGCTGACTTATTTGATGCAGAACTAAATTAGTCTGCAAACTCAGAATCATTCAGTTGTGTTCAGTGATTTAAAAAAAAAAAAAATCAGCTAGCTTTGATCTTCTGAACTTTGTAAGTGGAGACCTGCCTACTAAGGAAGGATACCCTGCATGTCTCTACAGCACTGCTCTCTCTACAGCATTTTTTTTTTCTCGTCTTTTCTCTAGTCCTTCAAGTTGAACACCTCGCACAAGACATGTCTCTGTCTCTGTGACTGGGAAAAAATATGTCACATACTGTCGTTTTATATCTGGTGTGTCGGCACTGGTCGTAGAGTAGATAACACTGACAGTACCAGAATTTTTCTAGTTGTTTCTTGACACTGAATAGTATAGAATCATAGAATCATAGAATATCTCATGTTGTAAGGGATCCATAAGGATCATTGAGTCCAACTCCCTGCTCCTCACAGGACTCCCTAAAACTAAACCATATGACTAAGAGTGTCATCCAGATGCTCCTTGAACTCTGACAGGCTTAGTGCTGTGACCACTTCCCTGGGAAGCCTGTTCCAGTGACTGACCACCCTCTCATTAAAGAACCTTTTTCTAATGTGAACTTCCCTTGACGCAGCTTAATTCCATTTCCTTGTGTCCTATCGCTCGTCACCAGAGAGAGGAGATCAGCACCTCCCCCTCCACTGCCCACCTTGAGGAAGTTGTAGACTGTGATGTGGTCACCCCTCAGCCTTCTCCAAGCTGAACAAACCAAGTGACCTCAGCTGCTTCTTGTAAGTCTGGCCCTTGAGGCCTTTCACCATCTTGGTCACCCTCCACTGGACACAGTCTAATAGTTTGACGTCCTTCTTATATTGAGGTGCCCAAAAGTGCACACAGTACTCGAGGTGGGACCACACCAGTGCAATGCAGAGTGGGACAATCATCTCCCTCAACTGGCTAGCTATGCTGTGCTTGATGCACCCCAAGACACGGTTGGCCCTTTTCGGTGCCAGGGCACATGGTTGACTCATAGTCAATTTGCCATCAACCCAAGCCCCCAGATCTCTTTCTGCAGGGCTGCTCTCCAGCCTCTCATTCCCCAATTTGTCCGTACAACCAGGATTACCCTATCCCAGGTGGAGAATCTGGCACTTGCTTTTGTTAAATTTCATATGGTTGGGGATTGCTCAGCTCTCTAGTCTATCCAGATGTCTCTGTAAGGCCTCTCTATCCTCGAGGTAGTCCACAGCTCCTCCTAGTTTAGTATCATTGGCAAACGTACTTAATGTACATTCAATTCCTATGTCCAGATCATTTATAAAAACATTAAAGAGCACTGGCCCTATATGGTGTTTTGACCCTGGCTGGACACCAGGTGCCACCAAGCCGCTCTATCACTCCCCTCCTTAGCAGGGCAGGGGGAGAAAATGAGGTGGAAAGAAACTTCGTGGGTCAAGACAAAAGCAGTTTAATAAAACAAAGACCACGTGCGGAAACAAAAGGGAAAG